>JACN01082326.1:0-11333 GCA_000787155.1 Scartelaos histophorus | reverse complement strand
AATTAATATATATAAAATAATATATATGTAAAATAAATCAAAATTACATTATTTTGTTACTTGCCAAGAGACTCCTGAGTAATGCTGGTAGCTTTTAATACAGATGTTCATTAAAGTCTGTTTTCCCTATCAAATAAATAATATATTCTGAATAAAAGCTTTTCAAATGTGTCTTTTTGGTACAGTTTTGGATTATCTCATGGGAGTTGTTCGTCTAACCCGCCCCTGACTTCTCATGCCCTTGTTATTTGCCCTCTGCTCCAGCGAAACAACAGCCCGTCACCCCAACACTGTAGCACGCGACCTCTGACCCCACAGGAAGTCATGTACACTACAGGGGCGAAGGAGACCGGGCCACACACAGGTACGTGGCTAAACGCTCTCATGCTGCAAGTTTTGTTTCTCTTTTTGTTTTGGAGGTCGTCATTGAAAAATAATTGCGCTTTATTTGAAAGTTTAACTCCAGATGTTCAGATAATTGTTTCGAACTGATATTGCAACATTTCTATCTTCTGATCTAAGTTATAATGTTGTTTCCACATTACAAACAGACACACTTCACACATCCGAAACCTGCATATTTAGTATGAATCTTCTAAAAACACTCTGTTCCACCTTGTGACGTCATGTTTTAATACAGGAAGTGCTCCACTAAACCTTCAGTAATAATTTGGATCGTTTTAACCCTGGAATTGTCACTGAGCAAAAGGTAAAAGGAGCTGTTCACTTGAAAATTACTACGACTGTACATGTTACTCAAATGTGTGAATAAAAAAACACACAACTCCAAGTACGTGGACGAGGTAACAACATTGTAACATGGCAAAGGTCACAAGAGTCAATTTTGCACAATACAGAACCTATAAAGCTTTAGGGAAATGTCCTACTTTTGCACTAAGAATTATATGATTGAACAAAATTTGGATCAATATAAAATTTAAATGTTAAAAGGTGACACAGTATATTTTTCAGGTACAATATTTCGATTCCTATGTGTATAAACCATTATGTGTGCTCAAGTGACAAATACATTTCTTCAGTCTTGTATGTTAGTAATAGTCAAGTTGAACCATATACACCAACAACTTTGCCAGTTAGCCATTTGCAAAACAACTTTTTTTTAACAAATATATTTTATCATTTTGCAGGATGCAATGACTGACCATTGGATTTGCCTTTGCCACTGGATTTCTAAACCATATTAAATACACCAAAGGAAAGTCCATTTTTGGTTTTCCTCCGTTCTGCCCCTCTCCTCTCGTAAGTCGGAGTGCGGGGTTAGAGTTATCAGCGGTGAACAGCTCTGGTGCCTGTGATAATGGGCTGAGGTCAGTCTCTGCACTCTCTCTTTCATGTCTCTAAATGGAGTCGAGGATGAAAGAAAACAAAGCTCGGATTTTGGGGCTCCCACCGAGATAACCAGGAAAAACACTGATACTGGCCCGACTGTACGCCTCTGCATTACACAGGCCCTTATAGAGTCAAAAATGTTACATATTGTGATTTAACCTGCTTTTTAGTAACAAAACTGCAATCTATTTAAACATTTTAAGCCTGTAGGTTTTATATGTTAGATTCATAACACATAATAATGATGAATTGTGATGTAAAGTGAAGGACTGGTCAGAATTCTATGGTAGTTTGCAATTTAAAGTTGCACTAAGTAACTTTTCTGCTTGTCTCCATGGTGATTTTATTGCTTTTGCCTGGAATATCTTTTAGTATGGCATCTATTTTGAGAACAAACTGTGAGCGAAATCACCTTCTCATAGATCAGACCTGCAACTTGTCCAACTTTTTGTCTCTATGGCGATGAAAAAGTTTAATTATATATTGTGAAACATTCAAGGCAAATCAGTGGATCATCAAATCATGGAGAGACAAAGTAGCTTTTACTTTCAGATGGTAGATTTTTAAGTCTGATTCATGGTTAACATGTCTGTAATTACTGGGTCTATCCGTATGAAACAAAAACTGGCACAAAGTTTTTCTTCAACATAAATAAAGAAAAGTGCATTTTTTAATTCACAATAGTTTCATAAAGTGTTGCCATTATTCAACCCCATTTTCAAAACTAGTTCGAATTCTATGGTAGTTTGCAATTTAAAGTTGCACTAAGTAACCTTTCTGCTTGTCTCCATGGTGATTTTATTGCTTTTGCCTGGAATGTCTTTTAGTATGGCATCAGCATTCTTATTGTGAGCGATATCATAGATCTGACCTGCAACTTGTCCAAGTGTTGCTAACTTCTTGTCACTATGGCGATGAAAAAGTTGAATTATATATTGTGAAACATTCAAGGCAAATCAGTGGATCATCAAATCATGGAGAGACAAAGTAGCTTTTACTTTCAGATGGTAGATTTTTAAGTCTGATTCATGGTTAACATGTCTGTAATTACTGGGTCTATCCGTATGAAACAAAAACTGGCACTTCTAAGTCAACATAAATGAAGAAAAGTACATTTTTTATTCACAATAGTTTAATTTTAAACAGTTTGCATTATTCCCTTATGTATTCTGAGCATCCATTCTTGCTGAGAGTAATGTTCTAAGTCAACATAAATGAAGAAAAGTAAATTTTTTATTCACAATAGTTTCATAAAGAGTTGCCATTATTCAAAACAGTTAATTTTAAACAGTTTGCATTGTTCCCTTATGTATCCATTCTGAACACTCGCTGACAGTAATACTGACAACACTTGCACAAGAAAACGGTGTCTAAGTAAACACAGACACCACGCAACAGGCTTATTCTGACCTCAAAGTCTCCTTATGCAATATATCTGCACTGGGACAAGACACAGTTTGCAAAAAAAACAGATACGGGCCTTTAATTTACACGATGGAGCAGACTAACCGCATTGGAAGTGTAGCCTCTGAAACGTCTTTGCTTCGCAGACTCGGCTGTGGTTCAGATATTTCAGCACCAGTCACGGTCCACCTCTAGTGCCCCCTGTGGGTTGTGGTGCGCGTGTGGGTGATAAATCTTTGTATCGGCGCTGTCAGCCTCCTGTTTGACTTACACTTCCTGTTCCTAGACTGTCTGATACACCAAATCTCTCCTCTGCACATCCACAAGCACAAAGCACATGGCCTCATTCACTCTGGACGACTTTGTGGACAGATACAGACATGGACTTGTGCTGTTGACAGTGCATAACAGATCCTGACAGCAACATTAGACAACTACAGGCTGAATGTTGTTGAGTTTCACTGTCAGTTTCACTTGCTTCTTCGAACAGTTTCAAGAGCTCATGTTCCGCTATTTCCTAATCTATGTTATAATGTTGTTTCCTCATCAAAAACATGCCTGAAGTTGTGTTTTGTTTCATTCACACGTGCAAGAAACGCTGCATATTTAAGCTATGTTCTTTTCTCATACGGGAAACGCTCACAGAAAATGCTCCACTGTGTTTTTAAACTACATACACTAGATTTCACTAGATTTCACTAGATTAATTTGGATAATTGCAGCCCTGGAATTGCCAATTTTTACTGAACTAAAGTTTAAAAAGCAGCTGTTAATATGGCTGCTACCGCTTCATGACATCACAAGGTGGAACAGAGCATTTTGAGCTTTGGAGATGTAGACAGACAAAAAATAAAGGGTTACTCAAACATGTGTGAATGTTTTTAATGAGCCAAGATCAAAAACAGACAAAACTAGAGTAGAATAAAAACTTTTTCACATTTAATTATTTGTGATATTGATGCTGGTTTATAGCGGATATCACTACACAAAGTACTACACAAATTTTGCGACATACAAGTACTGTACAGCCCTAATGAAAGATATATACCTTTTGTCTCCATCAAGAGGACAGAAAACTAATGAAAAGGCCACATACAGGGAGCACATGGCCTCGGCTTTGCTTTTACAGTGCATCTTCACACAGTCACTGTTGTAAAGACGCACAATTTAGATGAAAGCAAACGTTTTATCTCCTGGTCTCGATGGGACACACACACACACATGCATACACGCACACGCACATACACGCACACACACGTATACACACACACACATGCATACACACACACACAATGCATACACGCACACACACACACACGTACAAAATGCATACACGCACACACGCACATACACGCACACACACGCATGCATACACACACACGCACACACACACTCGCGCGCGCACACACATGCATACAAACACACACACACACACATACCCACACATGCATACACACACACGCACACACACACACACACATACACACACATACACGCGTACACACACACATACGTACACGCACATGCATACATATACACACACACGCATACACACACACGTACACACACATGCATACACACGCACACACACACACACACACACACACGCGCACACACACACACACACGCATACACACACGGAGGATTTGATGAGTTGTGAGGCAGATATATGAGCCGGAATGAATCCAGCACAATGACCTTGAGCTTTGTGATGATTTGAGAGCCGCTTCACACTACTAATAACACACAATACCTATATTTAAAGTCATGTTATTAAAGACCCTGTACCTGACTTTTTCCATGTATCCATGGATGCCCCAATACAAAGCATCTTCTGAGGCCAAGATTTGTCTGCTGTGTACTGTCAGCAACTAATTAAAAAGTGTTTTATTGTCCAATTATCAGGATGTGCGTTATGCCTGCATTAGCGTTAGGTAGTGTTTTTAGTTTATCTGTCACAGCAAAACTCCTCTCTGGTCACTGAGAGCTGTGAAAAGTGATTGCAGGGAATATTTAAACATGGGCTAGTTCCTGTTAAGCCTGTAAAAACTTTAAGTAAAATTGTTTTGTTCTGTAAAGATATTTCATTGGTTCTAAAAGATGCAGTTGTGTGGTATCTGCATTTTTATCTTCCGCAAACCAGGAAGTAAACACTGATGTGCTGGAGGCTATGATGTTCCTAGCAGCTTGATGCCCAAACTCCCCTCGAATGACTGAATGTTGTGATAAACTCATCAGACTGAAGAATTCAGATGCAAAACTGACTTGCCTGTGTCGACTGGTAAATCCCAAATTAAGTAATGCCTCATATGACCCAATACTACAATCTAATTTTTCATAATGTTAACATTGGAGACAGACAGTTTTGTTGTAACATGACATACTTGCCCTTGATTTGACAGCACTTAAGTAAAGCAACGCTGTGTTATCCTCCTCATATCACCAACACTCTCCCAGAATTAATTTGGAAACAAATTGTTGGAATTTGAACAACTATAAACAGAGCAGTTTCTTAGCTCTTCAGTCATCTGCACTCACCTCAGACAGCCTCAGATCCTCCTCCGCCTGCTCCTCTTCTTCCTCTTCTCTGGTGCTGTTCTTTAAACTGCAGATCTGTATGAAGCTTTACTAAATTTAGCTGGCTCGACTATTAATTGTTCTATATTATACAAACTCGACTCTTGTGAGCTTTAAGCCATGTGCGAACATACACACCATGGACACCTTTACTATTAGTCTGTCTACATGTCCAAAGCTCAAAATGCTCTGTTCTGCCTTGTGGTGTCATTAAGCAGTACATTTCAATTTAACAGTGACCTTTTACTTTTTGTCTAGTAGAGACTTTCATGGTCTGAAATTTTAGATGTATAGTTTAAAAACGCAGTGAAGCTCTTGCTGTATTACCACATGACATCACGCAGTGGGACTGGGTATTTTTTGCTTGAGTGAGGAACAAAATGCAGCGTTTGTGTGTTAAACATGTGTGAATAAAACAAAACAAAACCCACCAATTTAACACAGATCAGAAAATATCATAAAATGGGCCTTTCAAGTAAAATGCATTGTAATTAGTGAACAATAGTTGGTAGAAGTCGTCTTATAACCAAAAGGTTGGTGGTGCAATGCCAGCTCTGGCAATGGCATATCACATTTCACTGCATCCTCGGGCAAGACACTTATGCTTAATAAATACTCAATCAATAATCCAATGTTAATGATTTTTGGGGTATATAGAAAAGTGCTAACTAACAAATTCATGCTAGTATTTTCAATAAAATATTATATAATATTTCCAAATTTATTATTTAATCGATTTAATTATAGTGTGCAATTATTGTGCAGTTAAAATGTCTTGCTTTATGACAGACGTATTGTATAAAATATATCTAATAAAACTTGAGGTAAAAAGAGAAATCAGTCAAAAAAAGTCATCTAATTATAATGTGTTTTATTGTCTCGTAATCAGGAAGTGCACAATGCATGATAGTTGTTATTAGCCTCATTGTGACGGTAAAACTCTGCTCTAGTCTCATTGTAGTGAATAATTCGGATGCTCAGAATGCATAAAGTAAATAAGGAATAACTTTGGACCACTGCAAACATTTTATATTTTTTCAGACATGAAAAATCAGGTACTAAACTTTAAATTTGCGTTAAAAACATTTCAGGAATATAAAGTCGGTGGAAGTGCTCTAGACCAGGCGCGGGTGCGTAGGTGAGCGTATGTGAATGCTCCTTTTGATTCCGTGTCAAAGGTGAATCTATTTATAACCGAGACAGAGTCCAGGAATAGACCGCACGACATCACCATTACCCACGGTGCACTGGGGGGTGTGGAGCCGGGCGACCTAGGCACAAGCCAGGGTCAGAGGTCGCCCACTCTCTGTCTCCCTGTTTAAACACAACGACCCCTAGTGACCCCTGCGACCCTTTAAATACACCGGCAAACAACAAGCCACGACCGCCCATAAGAAGAGAGAGGGAACGCGAGCCTACGACTATTTAATCATTTTAGTTTGAGGGGAAAAGTGGTTATTTAAAAATGACACAAGTAGAAATGGCCTCCAGGTATAGATACTACCAAGATCCTGCTCAAGATCTGCTCCTGACAGGCTGAAGGATACAGTGAAAGGAAAAACAAAAGGCTAAAATAAAGTGTTGTAAATTACTAGTGTCTTAACGCAACAATGCAACTTTTGTGAGGGAGGGTGTGTTATTATTATGCTATTGCCTTGACTGAAATCTTCCATATCATTTTGCATTCACGTTGGAGCTTTCCATTCAGCACCATAAGGTAAATAACATGAGACTGATTAAAGAGTTCACAGAGAATTTGAGACACTTTATACTGCATTTCAGAACATGTTTGTTGAAATAAGTAACTTTTTATGCTATTTTTTATGCACGCTACTGCTTAGAAAATGGAAACAAGCTAGAAAATAAGCAGTGTACGCTACCAGGTTACGTTACAGGTCGGATCTGTGGAGAGGTGATCCCACTGACTGTAAGAATGGATGTTTTTCAGTGGTATTTTGGGTAATATTTAGGTGGCACATAGCACCTTTAAGGGCTAAACTTAATTTGCTTATTTTTTACAGCCCATATAACGTCTTTTTTTTTTTTGTAGTTGTTGAGATAACTTTTGTGGATTTTGGGGGTCCTTGTCATTTAAACAGAAAAGGATTTAGCTGCAGACAGATTATCAGTGAGAGGCCGGCGCTCGTGTGTGTGTGTGTGTGTGTGTGTGTGTGTGTGTGTGTGTGTGCAACATGTGGTTTCTGATGACAGCCATTTAAAGGTGTCAGACTGGAGCCAAGGACAATTACTATAGGTGCACGTGCACACACACACACACATAAGACGGGCCCTTAGCCGCTCCGCAGTCTAAACACAGTTGTTATCGCGCTCCCTGCAGATAATGGATGACACTGGATCACGTGGTGGACCAGAGCGATGCTGCAGAGAAAAGACGTCTTAAAGGGCCCATATTGAGCTATTTTTTTCCTATGTTATAATGTTTTCGATTTTCCAACGTGTAATATTAGATCTTTAATGGTGTCCTGAAAACAGATCCACAAAAGTTTTTAAAAAACCTCAAAACGTCCGATGGGAGCAGGGACATCGCTTTTATAACTTACAGATAGACTTGGTACGCTATGTCTCCATGGAGATGTTATTGCTTGTCTGAAATGTTCCACAGTTTGACATTAAACTCATCTATCGCCATGACAACTTACAGCCAGGTCAGATCTTTGAAGAAGTGGCAACATCTTAAGATCTCCATGGTAGGTAAACGTCTAAAGGATTATTTTGTAATGTGACCTGTAAAATAGTTAATAATCTGTAGATTGCACATGCACATTATCATCTATGGTTAGAATTATTATAGATTCTGCTTGGTGGATGATAAACCCACAAAAAAACAAAATATACAAAGCTTTCCTCTGTATTCTCACTGATTGGACTAATGTTGCTGCCAGAAAAGAATTGAACTTACTCTTTAATTATTACAAAACTGCACTTCAGAGTCTGGGGAGAAAAATGTGGCAACACAAGCCATTTTCAAATGTAGCTAATCTGTCTTTGGGGCCGCTTCCTGTTGGGGCCCGGCACAATGCCCCAGAATTCACTTGACTTTACTATTTACTTTTGCTCATAAGGAATTTCACGTTTTCTGTTTGGAGAAATTAATACGTTGGTTTGCATTCAACGAAACTGCAAATATGTTTCCGTAAACCTTTAACAGATAGAATAAACTGGATTTTATTTATGTATTTTTTCACTTTGATGTGTGTGTTGCTAATAGGATGGCACAATATCTCACAACTGTATTGAAATTGCAGTTTGCACAATAGACCAATAGCAAAAGTTATTTCGTTGTGCTTGTAGTTTAGACTTCTACAAAACATTCTTAGGTTCTGGGATTTGTTTAGTTCATATTTCAGTCGCCTCTCAAAGGTTAATGCTCCTGGAATAGTTTACAATTTGAACTTGGAACAGATCCTACCTTTTGTTTTGTTTTTTACAGTCAGCTTTAGTTACTAGTTGCATCTCTGGTATATGTTTTATAAATAATAAGAGTTCAAATTAAAAATCTCCTATCCTTTAGTAGGATTTCTTGTGTGCATGTTTTCTAACCTGGGGTCCCAGGGCTCAGGGACAGCCCGCGGTGCCACGGCTGGCGCCAGTCATTACGCTGTTAGGCCAAATCAGCTTCCTGTGTTTGGTTTGATGGATGCCATCATCTTCATGGATCTAAACCAGGTAAAGAGGAGCTCACACATGCACACACTTAAGGACCACAGCCTCAGAGCCACTGGAGCAGGAGGCAAAGGGCTAAAGACTCCTACAGAACAGGGCAGGTCAAACGCACAGGGACCATACTGCCTTAAAGGGCCCATGTTACACTGTTTTCTGATCAGTGTTATAATGCAGTCCTCATCAAAAACATACCTGGAGTTGTGCTTTGTTTCATTCACACATGTTTAACACACAGACCCTGCATATTTAGGCCAAGTTCTTCTCTCAAACAAAAAACACCTTTTGATGTCATGCGTTAATACAGGAATACTGTGTTTTTACCATTTTTCATACACCTTCACTAGAATCATTTGGATAATTTCAGGCCTGGAATTGCCAATCTCTTCTGAAATTAAAGTAAAAGGAGCCATTAACTTGAAGACTACTGCTTCATGACATCACAAAGTAGAACAGAGCGTTTTGAGCTTTGGAGATGTAGAGAGACGGATAAAAAAGGATTTTTGAGTAATATGGGACCTTTAAAGGATCTGTGTGGTTTTCATGTTTTATAATTATGACTTGATTTTGTGGGATAGTACATGTGATGAATATGTATCATTGTTTTACATTTTTTGACAGTTTAAACATTAATTTAACAAAATAAAAGTGGCATTGCTTGTTAGTAAATGAATTAAATCTAATCATAACTGTTGTGCAATTTTGGGAAGATTTGGCTTGGCTTTTGTTAACATATAAGATTAATGGAATTGCCATATCTGCAGCCCGTGTCCAACCGAGAAGTCAAATTACAAACTTCAAAATAAAATAAATCAGACTTTTTTTTTCGGTTTCAAAACAGGTGTGAACAATCAGAATGAAAAATGAGCAATCGAATTACTCACACTTTAAATTGACATTTCAATAATTTGATTAGAGAGAGAAATCAGATAATGATCCGAGTTTTGGTGTGCAAGTAAAAGTAGCCACTGTCTCCCCAGTTGGTAATTACTTTTCTATATGATCTTTGTGGCAAATTGAGTGTGGTAGGCTCGAATCCAAGAGCAAACTAAATGTAATGTAGCCTATTAAAATGTGAAATACTGCTAAATAATGTTTTCTTAATGCTTGACAAATGCTAAAAACCCAGACCATATCCAGCTGAGCAAATACCTCATGCACAAAGTAATGAGGGAACTATCTTGTGTCATAAAACAGTGCATATGAACAGCCAGATGTCCATGTTTATAATGTAAACTCCGTTGATTAGAATGAGCACAGAGCACACGTAACATGGGGCTAGTCCACTTCAAAGTACAAAATAGCTGTTTCTATTTCACACTGCAGTATTCGGCAATGTGAATAGCATTTTATATGTGATCCAAGCAAAAGAAGTCATCAGCCATTGTATTTCAGCTCTGCTCTGAAAACGCATCAGTTTTACCTATTTTACCGTTTGCATTAACGTTCCTGGTACTCGAGTTTCTGCCATCAACCCAAAGCATGCGCGATATTCAGGTTCCCTCCACGAAAAGCATGGACTATTTTCACCAAAACAATACATTTAAGATGAACCTTTGTCATCCTTTTTATTATTTCTACAATATATTATATTTTCTACCTTTCCATTAAAAAAAAAACACATTATATCAGTGCTGTTTAACACAAAAATGGCTAAAATCTGTACTCTTCTCCAAGATTTTACCTACCTGTACCTCTCTACCTTATTCTATTCTTACATTAAGCTGTACGTTGCCTTAAAGATCCTTATGCTATTTTCTGATGTAAGTTTTAATGATCTTTCCTCATTAAAAAACATACCTGTAGTTGTTCTGTGCCATTTACAAATATTTAGTTGCTAATTTATTACATCATAAGGTGGAGTATTTTGAGTATTGTAGATGTAGACAGACTAATACTAAAGGATTGCTAAGACTCGACTTATGTTTTTGAGCATTCTAACATGGCTTAACGCTCACAAGACACAATTTTACATAATATAAAACCTTTAATGTCTTAATTACGTCTTAATAACTCTTAATTCAGTTGATAGTGACTGGTGTAGTAGTGATAGTATAAAAGAGCATGTAGCGTTTCACAGTCAGTGCTCTCCTAGGTAAACACACAGACACACACACACACACACACGCACACGTACAGTGGGTCTATATGAGTGCACTGCTCTAAATGCATCTGTCCACTTCAGCCTGAGTCTGTGAGCGAACAGCAGCTGGACTGTGTCTGAGCCCAGCAGACATTCTTTTAGAGGAACCTTCCTACTGCCACAGATAACATGGCACCTCACAGTCAGATACACAACTACTGCACTGCAAAACACACAA
>KN493807.1:0-10526 GCA_000787155.1 Scartelaos histophorus | reverse complement strand
TCAAGCAATGAAAAATCTGTATGTGAAGTACCGCATAGTAGTAGCTCTGTGTAACTTTTCATTTGGGGGTCTATCACCTTGTTGCTCTGCTCGGAATGTTCCACAGTATGACATTAAACACCTTTACCTTACATTTACAGGTGGTTTTATACCTTAAAAATACGTAGAAAACAGGAATTCTGACTGAGCGGGGTTGCCTCTCCACAGATCTGGCCTGTAACAAACAACTTATGTAGTATTATCGTATTTTACCCATGCTACTAGCTCATTACTACTACAATTAGTACCCATAATGTTGCTACTGCATCTGTAATGACTACTTCTTACTCCTACAAAAAAAAATGGTGGTACTGCTAGAGCTACTTCAACTCATCCAACTACTTAAAGTATTACTCTGTTTTCTGATCTATATTATACAGTTGTTTCCTCATCAAAAATATACCCAGAGTTAACAGAAAACACTCTTTGTGATGTCATGTGGTAATACAGGTTTGCTCCACTGTGTTTTTAAACTCCACACACCCAGACACACACACAGAATCATTTGGATCATTTCGGCCCTGGAATTGTCTGAACAACAGGTGAAATGTACCTGTTAACTTGAAAATGACCGCTTCATGACCTCACAAGGTGGTATAGATCATTTTCAGCTGATTTAGACAGACTAATAAACCAGGATCACTCAAACATGTGAATGAAACAAAACACAGCTTCATGTATGTTTTTGATGAGGTAACAACATTCTAACGTGGCTTAAAGATCAAAACAGTCAAACGTACTTGGACATTCTGACTGATATAAATACTGATTGACCAAAAATGTAAATGAAATGAGTTATCAGTAGATACAATTTGGAGATAAATGCAAAAGTTATGTAATTTGATGACATCCATATGACCCATGTGTAGGGCTGCTGCTCACATGTGGTTTGACTTAAAGAGCTCACAGGTTAGACTCTTTCCACAGGCTGCCACAATACCTAACATGTGTTAAAGAGGCACGGTGCAAAGATTAGCTTGAAAAGTTTACAGAGCCCATATTATGCTATTTTCTGATCTAACGTTATAATTATTGTTACCACAAACATACCTGAAGTTTGTCTTTGGTCCATTCACACATGTTTAACGTACAAATCCTGCATATTTAGGCAGAGTTCCTCTCTGATCCACCTTGTGATGTCGTGTGTCATACCGGAAGTGCTCCACGCAATACGACTTCACTAGAATCATTTGAGTAATTTCAACCCTCAAATTTCCGTTTTTTTCTGAACTAAAGGTGGAAAATGACCACTACATGACATTACAAAGTGGAAGTATTTTTTGGCTTTGGAGATGTAGACGAGTGAATAATAAAGGATTATGAAAACATGTGTGAATGAAACAAAAAACAAGTCCAAGTATGTTTTTGATAATAAGTAACTTGATGAGAGGCAACATTGTTTAAAGCTCCCACAAGTTAATTTAGCAGAATAAAGCACCTTTAAACCATCTGGAGTCTTACTAAATGCACTGGTTTCTCAGTGCTTGTATAGAGAGAGAGAGAGAGAGAGCAAAGGAGAAATTCAATTTGTCAACAGGACAAAAGTTTATTTTGGTCATGTTTATTTTGCAGCTCACCCAAGCTGCTTCTTCAGCTGAATGGTTGAGGTGCAAATAAACTTTTGTGCAGTTGACAAATTGAATTTCTCCTTCGCCGAGGATTCTACCTGGACGACTGAGGAATTTTTCACACAGAGAGAGAGAAATGCTTTATTGATCCCAAGAGGAAAAAAGAGTATTTCTCTCTCTCTCATGTCATAGAACCTGGGAGGTGGAAATCATTAACAAATTGGACATGCAGAAGGCTACAAAAGTTTTTAGAGTGGACACGTTTCACCGTTTTTGTTGAAAATCAAACACATAAGCAGGACCATGAACGCTCAAGAAATCATTAACAAATTGGACATGCAGAATGCTACAAAGGTTTTTAGATTAGACACGTTTCACCGTTTTTGTTGAAAGCAGGACTATGAACACTCAAATTGATCCCAGGCTCTTGAAAATGCGTTTAAACTGTATTTTTTCTTGAGTTTTCATCCTTTTCTGTGTTTGATAGTGTGCATTGTGTCACCATGGTCACGGCTAAACATTCTGCCAGTAGAGATGCATGTAGAACACCCAAAGCATCAACGCTGCGCCAAAGCTTCACAGACATTTTAAACCAAAACCAAACCGAATATCCATACAGCAAAAATAACCCAACCCCCACCAGCGTTACAAATTTCTCTGGCACTTCCATCAGTCAAGAGGAAGACCCCATGAGGAGACTTGGAAAAATTCAGTTGACCTCTTTTATGGCGGCTTGTCACGGTGGAGAGGGGGAAGCCGAGGCAGCCGCGGAGCCGTGTGCCAAGCGTGTTACGATGATCCCAGATGAAACCAGGACGCACAGAGGGGCTTTTGTCGGGCACTGGTGGTCGGCCATATCCCACCCACCTGAAGAAGAAGTGCTGGAGTTATTCCGTTTAACGTCCACACGCTTGTACACAATGTCATACTGTACTCGGAGTGGGTTTGGGGGAAAATTATGCCGAAAATGAAGACAGCTACTTCAGTGTTCCCATTAAAATGCCAGTTAGGATAAATATGTGTAATGTTTTTTGGTTTGTTTTTGTTTTTAGGTGGTGAAAATCGAAATAAAATCAATATGGATGTGAAAAAGAAGGAGATGGATCTTCTTAGCAACTCTATAGCTGCATATGCACACATTAAAGGTAGGTTGAATAACATATGGTTTCACTATGGGGCACTATGTAACTTTTTCCAGTGGGGTGTCCAAACCGTGCTCGTGTGAAGATGTTAAGACTTTGCCTGGGATGTTTCACTCACACTTTGTCATTAAACTTGTATCTGTATTTATTTAATTGACTGGATCATTCTCAACTCAATCACTAAAAGCTCAATTGAGACAAACACCTTAACCAAAGTTACACAGTCCACCTTCAAAGGGCCAGTATTATGCAATTTCTGATCTATCTTATAATATTTTTTCTTCATCTTAAACATACTTGGAGTTGGGTTCTGTTTTGTGTTAAACTCCATATAGCTTCACTAGAATGATTTGGATCCTGGAATTATCGGTGTCTACTGAACAAAAGGTTAAATGTAGCTGTAAACTGGAAAACTTCATGACATCACAAGGTGGAACTGAGCATTTTGAGCCTTGGAGATGTAGACGGCCTAATAATAGAGGGCTTAAAGATCACAAGAGTCAGTTTTGTGTAATATAGGACCTTTAATAACTTTGTGTGAAACCAAAGATGCTTCATTCACACCCACATCGCATTAACATAAGGACTAATTTTAAGTGGGATCAAATTTGGAACTAAACCTGGACTACACCAGGACAGGGCCAAATCAAGTCCAAAACAGAGCTCAAAGCAGAAGGGTGAAGCACACATATTGTCCGTTTTGTAACACGGTATTCTAATTGTGTGTCTTTCCTTACCTCAGCCAACCCAGAGAGCTTCGGGCTGTACTTTGTCCTCGGAGTCTGCTTCGGCCTAGTCCTGACCCTCTGTCTCCTGGTCATCCGCATCTCCTGTAAACCTCGGACCAACATCTCCCCCTCCACGCCTGAGAAAAAACAGTTAAAGGACATTAGCGTGGAGGACGACGAGAGCGAAGACGAGGACGAAGAAGCGGAGGAAGCAGAAGCCACGCCCATTACGTTGCCAACCACAGAAATCCCCAACGGAAATCACACCAGCCACTCTGACGGGACTCTGAGCGTGAATGTGTTCACCTCGGCCGAAGAGCTGGAGCGAGCACAGCGGCTAGAGGAGAGAGAGAGGATCATAAGAGAGATATGGAGGAACGGGCAGCCCGATATTCTGGGCACAGGGACTGGGACTATAGGCAGAGTGCACTACTACTAACAAATCACCAAATAAACACTGGGAAGCATTGTTTTTTTGTTTTTTTTACTACAAGGACACATCAAGTTTACTCATGACTGCTTCAACTATGGGACCTGAGATGAGACTGAAAATATGTGGTGATCCATGATGTAGGCTCTGTTTTATTGCACTTCCAATGCTTTCTACATGGGATAAAGCCAAAAGTTATTCATCATTATGAAATGCAATATTGTATGGGTGCTGAGGGACACTTGAAGATGTCATTACAGAATATGTAGCTTGATTAAATGCACACAAATTGTTACGAAATATTTTTTGTATGTAATAAACCATTAAAACACATTCAAAGCCTAAGTGTTAATGTTGTGTTGTGTTGTTCTAATGCTGTTTTAGAGCAGTCGTTTTATCTCAAACAGGATGTGAATGAAATCAGGGCTATATTTAGCTATATTAATACACAATAACCATTATATAGTCTAATTTCAATGCTATATTATATTTAACTGTATCATCTTTTATTTCTAAAAAAAAACAAGCATGGGGAAAAAACAATACAGGGTTAGCAGAAGCACTGTGTTTTAGTTCGCAATTAACTCTAGTAGATTAGGCCTTTATTATAATGTGGTATGAACCACACTGACTAATCAAGAAAACAGTTGTATCTCCCCACACAGCTTATCTTCTAGCATAAGGAAACAAGTGTCTATTGTTTGCAGTTTATCATTTGCTGTGGTGGGAGGACCTCAGGTTAGAGCCAATATCACAAAATTACTAAAGAAAAGTGTTCTCTGTGAGAACTAGAGCTGCCAAAACAGACAACAAAACATTTGATTTGTAGTTGTATTTATTTTTCCCAGTGGTTATATTATGTACAAATAATTAATTTGACATTTTTCAACAGAAGAACCTCAAAGTTAAACTACAAAAGCTTCCTGGGTCTATCATGTGGTTCTTCACATCAGTGGAAACTGAAACTTGTGCAGATAACATCCTTTATGATGTTACTTAGAACTATAGTTGAATGACACCATCTGCATGCTTTGGTGTGGGCTCTGCAGCCTATGTTAATCAGCAAGGCATTTTAGCAACAATGCAAATGTGGTATCCTTGGGCAGGGTGTAAAATAAATAGATTTCAAATCCCTCCCTTGTGTAACTTGCTTTTATTGCCTCCAGTAAAATCTTTCATTTTAAAATGTCGTTTTGAATTTGTAATGGTTTTATTTCCATTTCCCATGAGGCTTTAGTACAATATCTAATCCTTCATCCAATCTCCATCTAATAAAGGCAATATGAGGGCTCAGCTATTCATTTAGCTCTAATTTGAACTCAATTAGATTTTTATTGTTTATCTGAGCTAGTTGATGTAATGTTATCTCATAGATCTTAAAATGCTCACTGAGGCTGACTGAAAATACACTCAGGTTATTCAAATCTGGACCTATTTTGTGAACCCAGAATGTGCTTTATCAGCTCAACCTGGTGTTTACGTCCATCTATTTATCCTCTGTCAAACAGGGATCGTGACCCTGTAGCAGCCATTATTCAACACTGTTTTTAAAAATAGTATGTTCCCATGGTGGTTTCAGAAGCTCCGGCTCTGTGATGAAATCCAGATGTTGTCCAGATGTGCTTGAATGTGGGCAGCAGGACTCTAACGTGCTCAGGTTTGTATTATAGAGCCCAGACCAGGTCATTACAAGTGGATAACATAAGGTAAATGACTTTCCCAATATCACCCTGTTTATAAACACCCCCATAATGTGTGTGTGTGTGTGTGTGTGTGTGTGTGTGTGTGTGTGTGTGTGTGTGTGTGTGTGTGTGTGTGTGTGTGTTCTCCTCATATGTGTGTGTGTGTGTGTGTGTGTGTGTGTTCTCCTTGCACAGTTACATCATAACAATAAGTGAGCTTATTGCACCGCTTTATATAGACATGTACACGGGTCTGCACTGCCCCCCAGTGGGAGTGTGCAGCATTACAATGGTTCCCAAATAGTTTGCAGGAAAATAAAATGACAAAATAATGCGCTGGATGTTGTCTTTAACTGCACTGTGTAACCTTTCCGTTGTATCTCGTTGTTTCCATGCTGATGCCATTGCCTTGAATGTCCCACAGTGTAGCATTAGACTTATGTATCTTGAATTTACATAGTTATGGATGTGTTTATTGCTCAAAAATACATTGTAAACCATGTGTTCTTACTGTGAGTGGGGTTGCCTCTCTCCGATCTAACCAGTAACTCTGTCTGGGAGCCTCTTCTGCTTGTCTCCATGGATACGGACACATTTAATGCCATAATGCGTCACTTTCAGGACAATACAATAACATCTCCATGGAGACAAGCTGGTTGCAGACTGTCCAACAGAAGTTACTGCATCTGGAGTGTTTCACAGTATGGTAATAAAACTGTCTATCTCCATGGAGACCAGACCTGACCAAGTTACAGGTCAGATCTGTGGAGAGGCGACCCCGCTCACATTCAGAATGCCTGTTTTTCTAGGAATTTTTGAGCTACAACACCAACTGTGATTTAATAAATGTAAGGTAGAGCTGTTTAATGTCACACTGTGGAACATTCAAGGCAGAGAAATGGCATATAGATAGAAAAATACTATCAAAATACTTGCAAACCACCATATGACATTACATTCAATGCAGTCTTTTCATAACAGTTCAGTAGAAGAATAGTTCTGATAATGAGGTAAACATGCCCCCTGCTGTTCAACAAGAAAACATCTCATTGGAATTGCTCGTCACCCTCAATATTACTTAATAATACTAATAAAATAAACTTAGTCTCTGCTCTTATGAAATTTCCAGCATTAAGAAAACAGTAACATTTGTAAAGTTAAAAGTCTGTATGGATCACATGACCCAGTGCTGCTGTAATTGGACCATAAATCAGACTGTGGCTGTGTCCATCCGTCAGTGCGTCGGTGCCAGCAGCATCTGAACCACATCCCAGTGTCAAACTTCTCTCTATTTCTGCTTTGTTTGTAAGGATCAGCAGTTTTGTTCATCACTTCTTCATCTTCAGTGCATGAACTTCCTCCTGTAAGTACAGAAATGTTAAACCCCAGTCATGCTTTGTGGTCCATCTGTCTGGAACAAAAATACCAAACCACACACTGACCTGGAGTGCCGTTCTTTTGCTTCTCTCCTCTCGCAGTTCATTTTTCACTTCCTGCATGTCATGTCTGCAGAGAGGGAAGGATTCAGAAACTCACATATTCAAGGGCCAATATTACACAAGATTTACTGAAGTGTGAGTTGTTAGCCATGTTAGAATATTGTTACCTCATCAAGAACATGCCTGGAGTTGTGTTTTGTTCACATGTTTAAGTAATCTTTTATTATTAGTTTGTGTACATCTACAAAGCTTAAACTGCTCTGTTCCACCTCGTGATGTCATTATTGGGTAGATTTCAAGTTAACAGCTACATTTTACCTTGTGTTCATTAGAGACCAGCAATTTCAGGGCTCAAATCATTCAGATGATTCTAGTGAAGGTTTTTGGATTTTAAAAACACAGTGGAGCACTTCCTGACCACATGAACAGAGTGAGAGAAGAACTCAGACATATGCAGGATCAGTGTGTTAAACATGTGTGATTGAAACAAAACACAACTCACATGTTTGTGATGAGGAGACAATGGAAAATAACATGGGCCCTTTAAGCATTTTTGTACATTGTATTTTTGCAAAATTGCTAAAGTCTAACATATAAAAACATCTCCACTCCATCCCCATCGCCCCATCACGAAGTGACAAGCCAAGTGGAAGGGCCAAACATCGCTACTTGCAGCAGTACTGGAGTTATTGTATGACTGTCACAGGGCTACAACTGCACGTGAGTTTTTGCAAAAACAGGAAACAATAATAGATAAAGAGGTGTTTATGTAAAAGGGCAGAGTCAAATTTAGATTCACTTTCAGATCTTTCAGATCTTCAAACCCTGGAGAACCCACAGGGTCAGATTTGAAAACAGTTAATTGCTGCTGCCCAAAATGAACAAAAAAAACAACTGTCAAATGTAACCTCAAAAGCCCAGAGTGCCACTTGTGGCCCCTGCATAGAGACCCCTAGTGGATGAATAATGAACTGACACAAGCCACAGTGGTAAAGACAAGATGACTGGCAACATGGTGTTTTGTGGAGTTGGAAACCAGCCCCAACAAAATGACCTTCTCAGCAAACCAGCGGCAGGTAAAACTGTGTAATGTGTGTTGATCTGTTTAGTATTAGCCTACACAATGCTTGGAAGTACTGACTCTGAGCTAGCTCAAAAATGACTGGCCAAAAATGACCCTGTGGTTCTTTGAATGACTTTGTAGCTGGAGAATGGGGACAGTCCTGTCTTGAAATAAATTCATTTGTAGATTTAATATAACAATCAATACAAAATGTATGATGCTATATATAAACCATCATCACTTTCATGTGGATGACCACAGCAAAGTGATGATGGTGAATCTTCTGCCTAAGACAATGACCTGTCCAGTGATGAAGGTGTTTCTCAGACTGTTAGGCCACAGATGGAGCCAAATTGTGCCAGAAAAACGTATAGGTGGAGAAACACATCAGAAAACTGATGTGTTGGAAAATATTGTTGAGCATACCAATCAACACAGTGTTCAGAAGCTTGGGAAATGTGTAAACACTTCAGTAAAGGAAACAGAACAGGTTCTAGGAATGTGTCTCAGGATGGGTTTAGTTCAAATGTCTGGAGTTCATCAGTACTGGGAAAGTGAAGTTCATTATGAGCCGATGTGATGAGCCACAACCGACCTGCTTCTCTCTGTCATCACTTTGTAGACAAGGAAATGGCCAGTGAAGAAGTAAAAAAGTTCTAACATGCAACAAATAAAGCAAAAAATATACATATTGTTAAATGTAGCTGTGTTGTGTGGTTGACACATTATTTGGCTAAATGTAAAATAGTTTGCATTGACAGTGTTTATTACTATGATTATTTGAAACACCTAAAGCCCAAATGGGTCAGATTAGGCCCAAAAAAGTTACATTCTTTAACTTTAAAATTGAAAAAAAAAAAAAAAAAAAAAGATAGATATTTTGGTATTCAGTGAACTTGCAATGATTTAATGCATATTTAATGCATTTCCAAAGAAGAAAAGGGTTCTCGGGTGCTCCAGGGTGAAGCACACACTTGTGGCCTGTACGTACTTGTACTGAGTTTGTAGCAGCTCCAGGGCCAACCTCAGCTCATGGACGTCTGCCTGAAGACTCTCCACTGTGGGCTTGTCTCTTCCAGGCAGCGCTTTACCATCCAGCAAGACTTTGGGAGGAGCTGGCCGCACTGGAGGGGGGGTCTTTGGGCGGGGGTCAGGTTTTGCAGGAGAAGCCAGAGCGTTTTCTGTTGGCTACAATTAGTTTAGAATGTATGAGTAGCTCTTAAAGGTCCTTTAATGCACAAAATGGCCATGTTAGAATGTTGTTACCTCATCACAAAACAGACCTGGAGTTGTGTTTTGTTTCATTCACACATGTTGGAGTCATCTTTTATTAGGTATATGTTTGTGGTGAGGAAACAGCATTATAACATAGATCAGGAAATAATATGGAGCCTTTAAATAAATGCAACCATGGCAACAATGTCACAAACCTTTTTCAGTTCAGGTGGTTTGTTTTCCTGGAACCTTTTCATTGTGGATTCTGCTTCTGTCTTATCACCGTCCCCTTCCTATCAAACAAACAGCATGTCATGACCAAAGTGTTTCTCTGTATCCACTGCACATTTTCTCAGTAAACAGCTGCATATTCCTAACCTCAAATTAAGACAGATGCATAGTGGAAATGCCAGAACAGGCCTCTGCTTGTTTTATCAAAGACCAGGAACCTTACTCTTGATTTTAATTCACAGCTAATCCAAAATATACTACGCAGATCACATATTATGGTCTTTTATGAACATATCGATATAGAAACATGAGTAAAAAGACGTGAGCGTGTATTATGTGTATGTGGGTGTCACCTGTGCTCCCTGGGGGTGGGCCGTGGGGGGTCTCCTCTGAGGGGGTTTGGCTCTGTTCGCTGTCGGATGGCTCAACTTTTCTGTCTCGATGTCGACACCGTCAAACTGGTCCTTTTCTTTCTCTTCCGCCGGTTTTGGAGAAGGAGCCGCAGCTTCACCGTTAACACTTAAAATCAAGATAATGCTCATTAGTAAGAGTGTGTAAAAATATTGAAATATCGATATATTGTGATGCTAAAGTTGATGATACAGTTTGGTTACGGTGGGCTGCAGTGTATATATATGTATATCGAGTATTTTTTGGTATCTTTAGGCGATTTTTTGTGTACCTGCACATATTGGAAATAAGGAAACTTTTTTATGCAACACACTTGACATATTTACTCTATAGATTATTAAAGTACATGTATTTTAAGTAGTTTAACAAATAAATATTGTCGCTAAAAAGTAACATATCACATACTGCAAAACCTCAATTCTAGCTAAGTTAAAATTGTGTTAAAAAAAAGTTTGTATATGAGTAAATTTTACATCACAAGTAAAATGATATACAAATGGAACAAGATTTTTTGCACTTTAAATTTGAAAGCACATCTTGCAATGCTTAACATAAGAAAAACAACTCTTTGCACTTAA
>JACN01131911.1:0-16569 GCA_000787155.1 Scartelaos histophorus | reverse complement strand
TGATTTTGACGCAAACTTTAACGAGTGCGCAGTCTTTGAATCGCATGTTTTGTCATGTCACACCCCCCCTTCTCCAAATTAAAAAAAACGCACCAAAACACTGTGTCTTCTTCTTCTTCTTCTCCAGTTGTGATCTACTGGATTATGGCGACGAAGATGAGGAAGATCAGCACGATACCGCCGTCAATCAGCTGCTAGTCCCCAGGTCGCACCAAGCGGACGCCACGAACATCCTCAACAACCTGCTCAAGCAATACGACAAGACGCTGCGCCCCGACATCGGAGGTAGGAGCTTCTCAGCAGGAGATGGTGGTGGCAACTTAAGTTACGGCAACATTACGGAGTTTGGCGAGTGGATTTTGGTTCAACTGTTCCGAGAAGATTCATTTGTGTATTTGGAGTCATTAAATACAGATTTGGTTGCGAGTGCAGTGGCCTGTTTGGTTAGTTTTGCTTCTAAAAGGTGCATTGTGTGGCTTTTCGGGTGCCACCTGCTCGTCGTCTCCATGGAGATGCCATTGGTTTGTCTGCAATGTTCCGCACTGTATTTTCGGTTATAATGTTTCCTCGTCACAAACAGACCTGGAGTTGTGTTTTTCTCACTCACATCTGTTTGAGTAAAGCTTTATTATTCGTCCGTCTGCATCTCCAAAGCTCAAAACGTTTGTTCCACCTTGTGATGTCACGGGGTGATCCAGGAAGTGCTCCACTGCGTTTTTAAATTCCTGTTTTTAAATTCCATACAGCTTCACTGTTATAAGGAGGGATAATAAGGATAATAGGGTTATAAGGATAATTTCAGCCCTTGAATTGCCGAGCTTTACTGAACTAAAGGTGAAATGTAGCCGCTAACGTGAACGCTAACACTTCATGACATCACAAGGTGGAACGGAGCATTTTGACTGACACTGAGGAATCTAGAAAGAGTGCATTTTTAACGTTATAATGTTGTTTCCTCGTTATAAACACGCCTGGAGTTGCGTTTTGTTTCTTTCACGCATGTCAAGTTCTTCTATAACGCAGAAAACACTCCGTTCCACCTTGTGATGTCACGTGGTCATACAGGAAGTGCTCCAGTCTGTTTTAAGCTCCACACACGTTCACTGGAATCACATGGATCATTTCAGCCAATCTTTACTGAACTGAAGCTAAAAAACGTAGCCGCTAACTTGAAAACCGCCACTTTATGATATCACAAGGTGGACCTACAGCGCTCGGCTTCAGTCAAACGAAGCTCACCGAGGCTAGCAGTTACATAAAAGAGCTCCATATTAGGAACAGGAAACTATGAACGGACAAAACGGTGAAATAAAAACACAGAGATCACGTCGAGCTGGTTCATACAAACATTTTAAGACCAAAATAACAAGATTTTCTGCACGGAGAGGGAACGATTTTTCAATATAAAGTCAATTTTAGCCACATTTACTAGAATCACATGGATCATTTCAGCCAATCTTTACTGAACTAAAGGTAAAAAACGTAGCCGCTAACTTGAAAACCACCACTTTACGACATCACAAGGTGGAACGGAGCATTTTGAGCTTTGGAGATGCAAACAGACTGACATTAAAGCACAAAAAAACACAACTTCAGGTGTGTTTAAGGTTCTATATTACACAAAATTGACTCTTGTGAGCTTTTGTTACGTTATAATGTTATTTTCGAGGAGGTAACAACATTATAACGCGACTAAAAGCTCACAAGAGTCAATTTTGTGTAATATGGGACCATTAACTGCGTTTCGGTTGCCAAGAAATATCTTAAAATACATGCATCCTGACTGTGAGAAGGCCTCTCCATAGATCCGACTTGCAACTGCTTCTTCAGTGCCGTAAAGCTCAATGTCGTATCAAAATCGTAGCAAAATCATCACCGTGGAGTTCAAGAGGTGCAGCCATTCCACCTGAGGAGTTACACAGCGCAGATTTGACTTTAGAAGACGAGACGAGGAGGCGTAAAGTTCACAAAAAAGCAAATTGATTTAAAGTTTTTTGGCGTACGCTCGGTTGGATAAAACGGCCGGTAAGAGGCACTTGTCTCCTGGTACTGAAAGCATCGGTTTGCAAGTTAAGTGGTGCAATGTTGATTAAGATTTCAATTTGATTTTCTCTTGAATCGTATGGTGTCACGGTTTAATGGTTGCCAAGTAATAGACTGAATTAAACATGTCACGGTGCACTCCACTTTGTAGCGGGAGCGAAGCTAAAGCTCGAGCCAAATTGCCTGGATTAGATTTGGAGAGAAATTAATTATACGATGAGACAATTGGGAAAAACCAGCTCAGAAATGCCGCTTTTTTGGTAACGAATTCACCCCAGAAAATGAACGTGCGGTCGCCTCAAAACGCTTTAGTCACGTTCTAATGTCGAAAAACCTGAATTTGCGTCGCGTTTCATCCCCACGTTTTTTTGAGGAATCCTTTATTGTTCGTCTGTCTCACAAAACACAGCTCTGGATGTGTTTTTTTCAGGATTCTAACATGACTTAAAGCTCACGAGAAACCATACGGGACCTACACAGTGCGATAAGTTCTGTTTTTGATCAGGAAACGACAGCCTCACAACCTTAAAAAAGTCGATTTCAGAGAATATGGAGCGTTTTAAAGCAAAAACCGCCAATCATATTTAAGCTTCTACGTGGGAGGTTGGCCTTTCGCCGTCCTGATTGCGAGCGGTTGGGTTTTTCGAGTGATTTTTTGGGGGGGTTGCAATCAAAAAACGGTGCTTTTTTCGGTCAGGACTCAAACTGTCACCGCGCCGAGGAGGTTCGTATCTCCGCTCGCCAATCAAACCCGCCTACCCACGTCGCCCCCCCGGGGAGACTCGACCCTCCCAGAGCGATGAAAGGGAGGTTTCGCATTGTTTTTGGTCAGTTCAAAGAAATGCGGCAGGTAACATCAAAGCTTCGGCGGGTAGGTGGGTGTGTGGGGGGGGGCCCGGGTGCCACATCAGATGAGGAAAAAAAGGAGTTGAAATGGACTTGAATATGACATATGTTGTGGTGTAAATGAATAAAACATGGGGACTGTGTTAGCTTTGTGGTGTAAATTCGAATCCTGATTTGGTACAAGGTTTTCTACTAGCGCATTGCTAACATAGGCTGTGTAAAGAAGCCAACTAAGGTACAAGGTTTTCTACTAGCGCATTGCTAACATAGGCTGTGTAAAGAAGCCAACTAATGAACTGTGACCTCCGAGGTTAGCCGTTACGTTAAAGGAACAGGAAACTATGAACGGACAAAACAGCGAAATAAAAACACCAAGATCACATCGAGATGGTTCATACAAACATTTTAAGACCAAAATAACGAGACTCACTGCAGCAGTTGGACGGAGAGGGGACGGTTTTTCAATAGAAAGTCAATTTTAGCCAGAATTGATGGACCCTCGTGCTCACTTCCTGTTTGAAACTAGCAGTCTACGGTCGCTAATAAAGTTGGAGATAGAGCTATGTGCAGGGATGAAGGATTATTTTGGCAATTGATGAATTAAAATAGCTGTTTATAACCCAAAATGTCTGTGAATGTGAAATTTTTACTACATTTGACCCAGATAAACACTAATCGATCCATTCTTTCACTTAATCGATTAGCCGTTTTCTTTTTTTATGCAATAATGCCCCATCTTGATACTAAAACTTCTGTGCATGGCGTGTTTTGGAGCCCCTGCACAAACCAGTTTACGATTATTCCATCACTAAATGAGTTGACGTTACTCAAATGATCGATTAGTTGCGAATAATCGGCCTTAGCTGGATGTATGTGTTCACGTGTCACTTGTTAATAATGTGACGCAGTGAAACCAGAGATGACAATAGCTCCTCTTGTGATCTGAAGGTTGCCGGTTCGAGCGTTGTCACGGCAGGCTATGGCGCGATTCCGGCTCCCACGATGAACGCCGTCGTTGTAGGGCAAGACACTTAAGCCCCGGGTGTGTGAATATGTGTATGAGTGTGCGATTAGGCTTTGAGTGTTTTTTTTTTTATTTGAAAGCCGCTATATAAACCACGACCTTGTACCGTTTCCATGCATTATTATTGTCCAGACCTCGACCAAGGCCTTTGCCCCGTTTTGCGTTGCGTTTGTATAGATCACTGCAGCTACAGGCCAACCTGATGTGCTTATGTTTTAAAGAAATAGGGAAACTACAGCAACAGAAACCCTTAAAAACACTGGGAGAACATGCAAATACAACACTGAAAGGCCTTGACCGGTTTGGGAACTGAACCCAGAACTTTCTTGCTATGAGGCACAAGTCGAACCATTCAACTCCACTATAGAAAATGATCTGAAAGACTCATTTTGAAAGCGGAAATGATGGAAAAACTAGCATGATTTTCTATAGAATGTCATTTCGAAGCAAAGACGCGTTTACTTTTCCGAATTATGAAGAAATATGAAGGTTATTTTTCAGTATCGCTTCTCAAATCAGCATCGAGTTTCCGTATTAGTTTCTTGTCTTGATTTATTTGCACGCTGGCGGTGATCCACATTTATCTCTATGGTGGAATGTTCAGCGGTTACCATGGCGACACAATGCGCAAACGCTGTCAAAAAGACGTTTGAAAAGAAAAAGTACACAGTGGATTTTAACACATTTTCAGGAGTCCATACGAGGATTCGTGGTGCTGTGTAGGCGTTTTATTTCCAACAAAAAACAGAGAGACTAACAAAAACTTTTGGCTAACGCGAGCTAGCTTCAGATTAATATTTGCGAGGGACTTATTTTTGACAGCGCAAATCAGCTTCGCATGTTTTGCCTTCAACTAAAACGACTGACTGGTCATGCCGTGTTAAAACAGACACTTCAGACAAAGCAGTGCCTACAGTTAGAAGCGCACCCCTAGGCAACGTTCACATCTTCGACAAATATCTGACAACGCAAGTCAAAATCATCAACTAAAACACATTTGATGCTTCACTAACCATATTTAAGTATATATAAGTACACGTTTTATTAGTAGTATTTGTAGTAGTTGTATTAGTAGTAATTAGCAACAATTAGCAACAATTAGCAACAATTAGCAACATATAGTTTTCCCACGATTCTATATAGGGGATATTGATTCAATTTCGATATGTTTTAAGACGCAAAAAAAAAAGATCTCAAGCAATTTTTCTGCTAATGAGTGTAATATATTAACTCTACGACATTTATGAAACAAAACACACATTACAGAACAACTACGGTACAGTTGTAGTTTATATTTGAAGTGTTTTAGTTCATTTGGTGCAGCGATTTACAGTATTTCTACTCAGTGAGAATAAGAACAGAGCTTTCTCAGGCTAGTTTATATTTTATAACATAGCCAGTCTTCCCTTAATATAGACTCCGAGGGGACTTTTCCTTTTTTTTGATGAGGATTTGATGATTTCTTTTCTTTTCCTCCGCTGCACTGTTCTGCCTCGTCTCCGGCAGCAGCAGAGACGGACAGCGGCTCCTCCCACACTTTCTGGAAGCCAAAACCGATTCTGAAGTATTTAAAAGTTAATATCTTTGTCAATCTGGGGTCTATCAACGTAAAATAAAAAGCGACAGAAAGCTAAAATCCACCTCTGTTAGAATATTTAAGCTGTAAGTCTTTAGGGAGCTGTTTTCTTGCTGTATTTGAGGTGGACGCCGCGATAACCAGTTTCCTTTCGAACCAAAATAACATGTATCCATCGTTTTTAATCATTATATCGACTATTCCTGCATCTCTAGTGGTAATAGAAGTAGTTTTATTTGCTAATAAATTAAGAGAAACAAATGCAAAAGCAGTTCAGATGTTCAAACTCCACATAGCAACACATGGATCCATCTCTTCTGTTCTTTTTCCACTCTCTCCGGCGCTAACTCTCTTCCCGTTAGGGGCGGACGCCAAATTGGCCTTAAAAGTGTGTGTGAGGCGATGCTTTTAAATGTCAACGCCGCAATTAACTGGCGATGGTCTTAGGTGAGCCCCCCCGTGCCCCCCCTCCGTTCCCCGTGTCAGTGGGACAGGCGGCAATTATGGCTTATTTACAAAGAGGTGAGCGGCCACAATCAAAGCTCGCACGCTCACCTTGAGAAGTAACAGCTCCGGCTCGGGGTGAGCGTGTAATCAGAAGGAGGCGGGAAAGTTTCAGCTAAACTGGGTCAGGTAAGAAGCAGCAGCAGAACTACAGGCCACCTCAGCCTTTATCATGGGGGTTAAAAAGAAGTCAAATAAAAGCAGAATAAAGTAAAATAACCTGCGATAGGAGGTAGCAAAGTAGTCAGCTTTATTTTTGACATTTAGCATATATGTTTTAAGGCTATAAAATCCCTCACACACTTCTCAGACAGGAATTTTTTCACATTTCTCTCTTGTTTAAACACTTTCAAAGTTCAAACCTCAGTAGCGATCTAGGGGGCAGTACTTGTACTAGTGGGCCGAGTTGTGCGCACAGTTGCGCGCACAGTACTCATAATAGTGGGCAGAGTTGTGCGTACAGTACTTGTACTAGCGGGCCGAGTTGTGTGTGCAGTACTTGTACTAAAAGTTCAAACCTCAGTAGCGATCTAGGGGGCAGTACTTGTACTAGTGGGCCGAGTTGTGCGCACAGTTGCGCGCACAGTACTCATAATAGTGGGCAGAGTTGTGCGTACAGTACTCGTACTAGCGGGCCGAGTTGTGTGTGCAGTACTCGTACTAGCGGGCCAAGTTGTGTGTATAGTATTTGTACTAGTGGCTGAGTTGCGCATACAGTACTCGTACTAAATCTGCAGTCCCTTAGCCAATCAGGACACAGAACACGATGCAAAAAAAAAACAAACCTCAAAATTGCACGAAAAAAACTCGTTATAGCGAGGGACGACTGTGCTACGAATACTGTTTCAACTCAACTTTGATACTAAGGACAGGCCTCAATACTGGTTTTAATATCTCCAGGACAACACAAAAAAAACACTACGATTTTGACAAACAAATGTAATTTTCAACACAAAATCATAATAGTTTCTTGTCATCCTACTCACTCAAATATGTAACATTTAAAAAAATTCCAGAAAGGCCCAATTTTGTCTCATTAGTGAGGCTTTTTTCAGTTTTGACACTAGGGATGTCATAAAGCGTCACAGTTCAGATCCGTGGCGATTCGCACATATTCACAGAAGGAATGACTATATATTTGCGCAATAGAAACACCCGTAATGAATAAATGTTGAGCAACGCACCTTCAGCTGTTGTTTTGAAGCCCGCTAGTTAACGCCGCAGTTCGGTACGGCAATTAAATCAAAAACTCGCTTTACCAAAGTTACCAAACAAGTCTAAACAGCGAAGGTGCAGCTCGGCCGAGTGGGAGTCCTAATCTGCACCTCATTACCGCAGCTCATTTGTGTTTGGAGCACAAAAACCCAGTGGGAATACGACTGATACCGTTTCAAACTCAACTTCGATACTAAGGACAAGGCTTTGGTACCTCAACGAAAACGCAAAAAGACTAATTTCTCAGTTAAGCCTTTTTTAGTTCGTCGTTTCTTCATCGAAAACGTACCCGGAGTCCAGTTTTGTTTCATTCATTAACGCGTTTCAGTGCAGCAATTAAATCAAAAACTCTCCTTACCAAAGTTGGCAAACGAGTCCGAACTGCGACGGCACAACTGGGCCGAGTGGGAGTCCTAATCTGCGCATCATTACGGCGGCTCGTTTGGGTCCGGGGCTCGTCGCAAATCACCACGAAGCAATTTTTATCCGCAAAAACCCGTTGAGAATTGATTTTCGCTTCCTCTTTCCCCGACTGCTCAGAGGCCCCCCCCTCCTCGCACACACCTTGATAAGGGAATCTCCCGGTCGTCTTTGGTAATTAAGGATGAAAATTTGATGAGGCGCAGTTGACAAAGCTTAGTACACGCCATGAAATGTTAATGCAGTTTGGGATAATGTCACGGCGGAAACAACACAGACGTCTGGCTATAGGAAAAAAACGCTGCGTGACAGATCTGGGACAGTTAAGTGATTGTAATGGCGTAGCAACAGGCGGTATTAGCATCCTTTAGCATAATCATTTAAACTCCTTTTGGAATTAAATGTTTCAAGACGTCAACCATAACATTACGACGACGCGCCTACGGTATTTGAATCGAAAAGTAAAGCATTAAAGTGCAAATATTACGCCGTTTTCTGATCCGTAATGTTTCTAGAGTTGCGTTTTGGTTCTTTCGCACATGTTTCGCACAAGTTTAGGCTTCCGAGTTCTTCTCTCAAACAGGAAACGCCCCGTTCCAACTTGTGATGTCACGCGGTAATACAGGAAGTGGTCCAGTGCGTTTTCTTTAAACTCCATACGCCTTCACTAGACGGTTTCAGACCTCGAATGTCCAATCTCCACCGAACGAATAGTAAAAATGTGGCTGTTAACTGGAAAACTAGCGCTTCATGACATCACAAGGTGGAAGAGAACATTTTGAGCTACTCTTAAACCATTTTTAACGTGCAACAAAAAGAGGAGAATCTTATGAGACTTAAAATCTCCAATGTCTGCAGACCACGGGATATAAAGTTGTGATCAAACCATTGCACTTTTAGCTTAGATACAAGTCAAAACTGTGTTCATACTTCATACATGATTTTTAATGCATTAAATATTGGAGATAAAGTGCGCAGGAAGCCACAGAAACACTCGAGGATCTACTTTTGCCTTTTTACTTTTAAATAACGCCTCAAATTGGATTAACAGCGCGGTTTTCTGGACTGGACGTTATTATTCGCGAAGGACGATTTCTATGGATAATGTGGACGAGATGCTGCACTTTAAATTGACCACTTTACAAGAGGTGAGGAATAAACTCTTTCTTTTCACCGTATCTTGAGTTTGTATCTCTGCATCCGTTTTATCGACTATTATCGTAGCGTTGTTGATGTTTTGTGGTTCTGGGTTCTGATCTGACACCACGGAGGCAAAAAAAGTCAAGAAATCGCAGCCAAAATCAGGCAAATTCTCCTGAGGCGTAAAACAAACGTGTGAGAATGAGACAAAACAAAACTCGCCGTATGTTTTTGAGGCGGTAACAGCATTATAAAGCGAACAAGAGACCTTTAAGAAGCAAGAGAACATTCTGGAAACGGGAAAGACCTCGTCAGTCAGCTACTTTGGCTTCTCAACCAAGCAAATCCACCCTATAAATGCACTTTCTCACCCTTTAGACTTGTTCTGAAACAGCTCAAGATCATTCTAAAGTCACTCAGGGCTCAAATGTCTCGTCTCGATACCGGTTTCGGCAGCGATTCGTGTCCGGTTCGATCCTTTCGTCGCAGCCCTGGTTTGAAATAACATTCCAGACGCTCAGTGCGAACATTAAACCATCAGACTTCAGAGTTTTCAGTTTCAAATCCGCCGTGCGCTTGTTTACGCGTCGCCAACTGTGAAATGTTCTCCGCGTAGTCGAGATTTTCCTTATTAATTGGTCGTCATTTCAGTCTGAGTGAAGTTTCCCCCAAACAGGAACAGTGGAAAACGCTTTGAAGTTAATTTCTTATTTGTTCGATCGTCGCGTAACATATTGTACTTTGTGACCTACGTAAATGCGGTTATAAAACGTAATTTATATGTTGACAAAAGACAGTTTATGGTTATGATGTAATTTTAATTTTGTCAGCACCTGCGTTGCCAGATCCTGCTCTACATTTCTCTACATTTGGCTCGCATTGTTGAGTTTCCAGCTATTGTGCCAGACAGACCCCAGCTTCTCATCCAGATATAATGTGTTATGTAAAATTAACATAAACGTCAAATTATGGACAATAAAATCCTCGGTTTGTTACTTTACAAGCAAAATGACTAAAAACTGTATTGGGATTTTGATGAGGGACAGAAAACGAACACAGAAAACGAATTCGATACTAAGGAAAAAACTTTACACGTGTGATTTTCAATGTTAAATCGTAATATTTTCTTTTATATTCCCACAGTATCTGATTTTCGATACTAATGCATATGGTTACAATTGCGAGATAGGGCCACGAATGCTAGTTTAAGCTTGCGACATCAAGATTTTTTGGTTTGTAGGTTATTCTAAAGCAAGAAACGTATGCAGATTTTGATTTACTCTTTATATTTAGCATAGCAAGATGGCGCTAAAGATGCTAATCCAGTTGTAGCATTGCAGGATAAGACCATAGACGCCAATTCTAGCCACATGGGGGCAGTAAAGGCGGCAACTAAAGTATATTATTGCATATTATTAGCTTACATTATCCAATTACCCGTTTTTATCGCTCAAAAACACCTTGAAAAACACAATTTTTTGCAGTGAGCAGCTTGCCTCTGCACAGATCCGATCCGCAACTGGGCCCAGCGGCGTTATCTGCTCGTCTGGATGTAGAAAAGCGCAAAGTGTGACGAACTATAATGGAACGTAATAGCTTAATGTTTGCTCGTTTAATGTTTCGTGCTAAAAATATTGACCTTCTTTGACTCGGTTCCAAACTCCATTGACTCCTCAGCTGTGCTCATTTCCCAATGTACAGAAACTAAAGGCTTTAAATGAGCTTCATTCATTTGCACTGCGTTCATTTGTTCTTTTGTTTGGCTAAAGCTACGCACGCACACACACACACACACACACACACACACACACACACACACACACACACACACACACACACACAGTAATGCAGGATTTAGCGTGTCTGCGTTTGGCTCACATTATCTTTTATTTAGCGGCTTTTTAGCTGCACAAAGCAATTAACAATTCAAAACTAAATATTACAGCTTTAAAATGGCAACTACTTGTACTACAACTGCTACTATGACTACTACTACACAAATACTGCAATAACTACAACTACAGGTACTACTAAAGCAACAACACGGTAATGCAGGATTTAGCTTAAATTATCTTTCGTTTAAGGTTCTTTTAGTTGTTAAAATGCAATTAACAATTCAAAACTAAATATTACGTCTTTTGAATGGGAAACTACTTGTACTTCTACTACTACTTGTACTACAACTACCTACCCACCTCCACTAATACTACTATTGTCACCACTACCACTCTTGCTACTACTGCTACTTGTATGACTATGACCACTTGGGCAACTACTTGTACTACAACTGCTACTATGACTACTACTGCAACTGCTACTACAACGACTACTACAAGGCTAAAGCTAAAAGGGCAAATACTTGTACTACTACCATTACTTGTACAACAACCACCTAACACCACTAATACTACAACCATCACTGCTACCACTATTACTATTACTACTACTACTTCTAGTACATGTACGACTACGACCACTTGTACTACTACTACTTGCACTACTACTTTTACGACTACTTCAAATACTTGTACTGCCACCACTACTTGTACTACGACTACCTACCTACAACCATCACCGTTACCAACATGACTATTACTATTACTACCACTACTTGCACTGCTACTCTTACGACTACTTCAACTACTTACAGTACTACTTCTACTAGAACTACTACCGTTACTCTAAAGCAGGTAACAGTAACACAGGATTTAGCACGTCTGCGTTTAGCTCAAATGATCTTTTTGGCGGACATATTAGGGCTTTGTCTGGAATGTTTCACTGTATGGTATTAACCTTTATCGCCATGGAGACCAAACCAGACCAAGTTACAGGTCAGATCTGTGGAGAGGCGACCCCGCTCAGTCAGAATCCCCGTTTTTCTAGGCGTTTTTGAGCTCTAATTGAGTAAATGTAAAGTGGAGCTGTTTAATGAGCAACGACGTCACCATAGCAACAATCAAAGTGATGGACCCTCAACCGAAAAGTTACACAGTGCAGCTTTAAGTGTGCCATCTGCAGCTTGTCAAACGCTGAGCTGTGATTGGTCGGATCAGCCGTCAGTCACTAATGTCGCGGGACAGGATCACCTCAGGGAACAGAAACACAAACTACTGACAAGATCAAAATGAGTCTGAATGTAACAGAGACACTTACAGAAGCAAATATGTGGTTAAAGTAATCCAGGAGTTTCAGTGAGATTCAACTCTGCAGCGTTTCCACAGCAATTAACACTTCAAAACTAAATATTACATCTTCAAAAGGCAAAACTCCTCTAAACCTACAAACAGCAAACTAAAACCCACTGAAATATACATGTATAATAACCTTAGCCTAGCACTAGCACCACTTACTACTACTACTATTACTACTACTGCTACTACCACTACTACTACTACTACCACTACCACTTACTACTACTACTACTACTGCAACTGCAAGTAATACTACAACTACTACTACTCCAATAACTACTACTTCAATAAATCTAGACTGAGTAAACACTGCCCTAGTTTAAACCTGGCTTAGTCCTAGTTTAGACCAGATTTAGCTCTAGTTTAGTCCTAGTTTAGACCAGTTTAAGATCTAGTTTAGTCCTAGTTTAGACCAGTTTAAGATCTAGTTTAGTCCTAGTTTAGACCTGGTTTAGTCCTAGTTTAGACCTGGTTTAGTCCTGGTTTAAACCAGTTTTAGATCTAGTTTAGTCCTAGTTTAGACCTGGTTTAGTCCTAGTTTAGACCAGTTTTAGATCTAGTTTAGATCTAGTTTAGATCTAGTTTAGACCTAGTTTAGACCTAGTTTAGACCTAGTTTAGACCACTTTTAGATCTGGTTTAAATCTAGTTTAGTCCTAGTTCAAACTTGTTTTAGTTCTAGTTTAGACCTAGTTTAATCTCAGTTAAGACCTGGTTTAGTACCAGTTTAGACCCGGTTTAGTCTAGTTTATTTCTGATTTATTCCTAGTTTGGACCTGGCATAGAACTCATTTAGTCCTAGTTTAGACTTGTTTTATTCCTAGTTTAGACCTGCTATAGTCCTAGTTTAGACCTGGCATAGACCCGGTTTAGTCCTAGTTTAGACCTGGCATAGACCTGATTTAGTCCTGGTTTAGACCTCGTTTAGTCTTTGGTCCCTTCTTCTCTCTTGTTCACGTCTAATCTTCTCCTTAAGGCTCCACTGATCCAAACTCACAACACCAACTTCTTCTTCTTCTTCTTCTTGTCTGAAATCTCACACATCCAATATGTCCGCCTCCTCCTCCACAGAAAACAGCAGCAGAAGAAGAAGAAGAAGAAGAAGAAGAAGAGACGCTCCTGCTCCATTTGTGTCACTTTCCTTTTGGTTTGGGAGCGTGATCTGCAAGTGTGAGACGGGCATCGGACTGAAGGCGTGGGAGAGAACGAAGGAAATATGGGGAAAAGACGGAGAGAGAGAAAGAAAAGAGGAAAGAGGAGGAAGAGAGAACGAGAAAAAAGGATAAAACAGACAAAAATAAAATGAGGGAGATGAAGGGAAGACGGAAAAGACGATAAAAATGAGCCAGAAAAAGGAGTAAAAAAAGAGAAATGAAAGATCGAGTGACAGTTGTCGGAGGATAAACGGGAAAACTCAAATCCGCGGTGGAAAATTGGAGGATTTCCCGCCGTAACTCGAGCAAATACAGAAAAGTAATGAGCGACGAGTTTAGCTTTGATTTATACAAATGAGAAACTTTATTTTGAAGGGATCAGAGATAAAACTGTCAAAGTAAAAGTAGAAATGTCAGAGTTAACAGTATTCATTGTTGAAGTAGTAGTACTGATGGTTGTAGTTGTAGTACAGAAGCAGTACAACCTTACTACCAATAAAGTGGTACTGCTACTGTTACTACTACTACTGCTAGTACTGCTACTGCTACCACTACTACTTAGAAATTAAAACTTAGTAGCCCGACTTGCCAATTAGTAGTTTATTGTTGATGTACTAATACTACTACAACTTCTCGCGCTAACAACTACTAATACCACTACAACTACTAATACTACTACAACTACTACTACAACTATTAAAACTACTACAACTAGTTCCGTTCCAACTACTAATACTACTACAACTACTAATACTACTACAACTACTAATACTACTACAACTACTAATACTACTACAACTACTAATACCACTACAACTACTACCCTTCCAACAACTACTAATACTACTACCACACCTGCTCCAACTACTACCACTACTACAACTACTCACACTCCAACAACTACTAATACTACTACAACAACTAATACCACTACAACTACTAATACTACTACAACTACTGATACTACTGAAACTACTAATACTACTACAAGTACTAATACTACTACAACTACTCCCGCTCCAACAATTACTAATACCACTACAACTACTAATATTCCAACAACTACTAATATTACTTCAACTACTACCATTCCAACAACTACTAATACTACTACAACTTCCACCACTACTATGCCTTCAACAACTAATACTACCACAACTATTACCACTATTACTTCTCCCCCTCCAACAACTACTAATACTACTACCACTACTACTACTTCTCCTCAAACAACTACTAACACTACTACAACTACTACCAATACTTATAATTTAAACTTAGTAGCCCATCTTCCCAAATACTACATCGGGGACAATACTACTACTACATCCACCTCTGTACTTCCAACTGCTCAGTATACGCCAAACCAAAGTATTAAATAGTACTTTTTTATATTCTCATGTGGTCTTATCTAGTTTTAGCACTGATGAGTATCTGATTTTCCATTTTTTTGACAACTATAATTAGAACCTTCACTCCCAGCTGCTCAAAGTACATGAAACTGAACTGTAAAGTACATTTGAAAAAGGCTGAAAAGTATTTATAGCACAAGAATACACCCATGTACTTGTACTTTGAAAGCACTACTTTGAAAGCACTGCTCGAGTAGGCATAAAAAAGTAAGAAAAGAGGAAAAAAAATTAGGTGAGGGAGTGTAGATGTTGCAAGAATACTGAAATACGCACTTTTCCTGACACTTTCAAGCCCTACGCCGAATATATCTGAGTCCTTTTCAAAGTACAACGCCGCCGAAAAAGACGAGATACTGAAGATATTGTTTTAAAGGATTCTGTTTGGAAGTTGTGTGGTTGGAGAGGTGGTGCGTCTGGTCTTTGTTGAGTCATAACAGCTGGAGCCAAGGAAAAGTACAAGGAAAAAAACTCCATTCAAACTAGAATTTCAATGGTTCAGTCGTAAATATGAAATTCTGGTTTAGTTAAAGTTTAGACCTGGTTTTGACCTGGTTCTGACACAATTAAGACCTGGTTTACCTAGTTCAGAGACCTATGAGACCTGGTTTAGTCCTAGTTCAGACCTGGTTTAGACCTGGGGTTAGATAAAACCTGGTTTAGACCTGGGGTTAGGTAAGACCTGGTTTAGTTCTAGTTCAGACCTATGAGACCTGGTTTAGTCCTAGTTCAAACCTGGTTTAGACCTGGGGTTAGGTAAGACCTGGTTTAGTTCTAGTTCAGACCTATGAGACCTGGTTTAGTCCTAGTTCAAACCTGGTTTAGACCTGGGGTTAGGTAAGACCTGGTTTAGTTCTAGTTCAGACCTATGAGACCTGGTTTAGTCCTAGTTCAGACCTGGTTTAGACCTGGGGTTAGGTAAGACCTGGTTTAGTCCTAGTTTAGACCTGAAGTAGGGTCAGACCCGGTTGGTTGAGTCTTGTTCCAGTCCTGGTTTAGTACCACTTTACACCTTATTCAAACTGGTTTAGGGTTAGACCTGATTGAGTCTTGTTTTAGACCTGGTTTAGTCCCAGTTTAGACCTCTTAAGTTCAAGGTTAGACCTGGTTTTGATTCGGTTTAGTCCTAGTTTATGCCTGGTTTAGACTTAGTTAGACCTGGTTTAGTCCTGTTTTCGACCTTGTTTAGTCCTAGTTTAGACCTGCTTTAAATCTGGTTTAGTCCTACTTTAGTTCCAGTTTAGGCCTGATTTGGACCAAGTTTAAACCGAGATTAGAACTGGTTTAGAACTGGCTGAGGAAAAGTCCAAGGAAACGAAAGCACCATTCAAACTGGAATCTCAATGGTTCAATAGTCGATGCATAGTTCTGGTTTAGTTCTAGTTTAGACCTGCTTTAGTCCCAGCTTAGACCTGGCGTAGGCTCAGACCTGGTCGAGTCTCGTTTTAGACCTGGTTTAGTCCTCGTCTCCTCGTCATAACTGAACTAATATAAGAAAAAGTAGAAGAAAAAGCTCCAATCAAACAGGTATTTTCATGGGTTCGATAATCCATAAGTTGTAGGCAGCCGTTTCCGTGGTGATGGGTTTAAACAGGGAGACGCTGATCGATCAGATGAAGCTCGACTAATTGCAGCCACTTGATGTTATTGACGAGTTTCACTCCAGAGAAAAACACTGTAGCATAAAAACTATAGAGACACTGGTGCCTCACTGTAGCAGCAGAGTTATAACAGAGAGTCTCGTTTTAGACCTGGTTTAGTCCTCGTCTCCTCGTCATAACTGAACTAATATAAGAAAAAGTAGAAGAAAAAGCTCCAATCAAACAGGTATTTTCATGGGTTCGATAATCCATAAGTTGTAGGCAGCCGTTTCCGTGGTGATGGGTTTAAACAGGGAGACGCTGATCGATCAGATGAAGCTCGACTAATTGCAGCCACTTGATGTTATTGACGAGTTTCACTCCAGAGAAAAACACTGTAGCATAAAAACTATAGAGACACTTGTGTCTCACTGTAACAGCAGAGTTATAACGGCGGAGTTATAACGG
>JACN01052542.1:0-10590 GCA_000787155.1 Scartelaos histophorus | reverse complement strand
ATAACACAGAAAATACAGTAATATCGACTCTTTAAAGAGAAAGTATTGATTGGCGAGCCTTCCATAGCATAAAGCCTCATACAGAATATATTATAGGAGAACGTATATGATGACTCAGGATTTTCCACCAGGGGACGGAATAATTATAAAGGTGCACGTCTCATGTCTCATAATCTGCTGTGCTATGTTGAAATCCCTTATTTAATTAAATGCCCCGATCGTATCTTCACACCACTTAGCGAGGCCAAGTATGTTGAAATGCAGTTATCGAGGGAAACAAGCGTGGAATGAAACGGGCGCGCGATGTTCTTTATAATTCGCTTCCGCAGATGGCCCTTTCCTTTTAACCAAAGCCTAGCAGAAATATGTTTGTTCATTAAGTGGCAATGAGGCCTGACAGCTCCGCACCTCATCGCAGTCTGGCATCTCGCGACGCAGTGGGGGAGTGACAGCGGAGGTTAAAAGACTTCAGCTATGGGGGGATTAAAAAACAGCCAAAAAAATTGAGTGACAAGAATTAGGGTGTTACGAGAATCTTATTGGAGCACAAAGTTAATGAAAATCTTCCCATTCTTGCAAGGAAAATGCGTTATTATGTGACAAGAATGCAGAATCGAGGTGTCACGGTTAATTACTGCAAACAAAAAAGGATCGTGAGGGGTTAAATTAGGATAATCTAATTTTTTATCATTTAGAAACCCGTAAATGCAAACATAAATGATTTTGAAGTTGAGATTCTAGTGTTCATTAGTTGTGTGCAAAAAAATCAACGGGCGCGCGATGTTCTTTATAATTCGCTTCCGCAGATGGCCCTTTCCTTTTAACCAAAGCCTAGCAGAAATATGTTTGTTCATTAAGTGGCAATGAGGCCTGACAGCTCCGCACCTCATCGCAGTCTGGCATCTCGCGACGCAGTGGGGGAGTGACAGCGGAGGTTAAAAGACTTCAGCTATGGGGGGATTAAAAAACAGCCAAAAAAATTGAGTGACAAGAATTAGGGTGTTACGAGAATCTTATTGGAGCACAAAGTTAATGAAAATCTTCCCATTCTTGCAAGGAAAATGCGTTATTATGTGACAAGAATGCAGAATCGAGGTGTCACGGTTAATTACTGCAAACAAAAAAGGATCGTGAGGGGTTAAATTAGGATAATCTAATTTTTTATCATTTAGAAACCCGTAAATGCAAACATAAATGATTTTGAAGTTGAGATTCTAGTGTTCATTAGTTGTGTGCAAAAAAATCGTTGCTTATTTAGTGGAAGGAAACTAGTTAATGCAATATTATATGGACATATAGACAGTTCTGGTGGTTAAAATAGATGCGTTTCATATTAATTTTGCACAAATAGTGGTTTAACAAAGAAATATTGTTGCTAAATGTATTTGGTTCTTAAAAAAACATGCAAAATATGGATTATCACATCTATTGCCATAATATCGTATTGTGTATTGTATCAAAGCTCTAGTGCTGTAGTTCACAAGGTCTTTTTGTTAAAGAACCATAATCCATTTTGCATTCGTTTTTCAAAATAAAATCAAAAATAAGAAAATGAAAAAGCAACTCTATTTTCTATTTGTCTCCAACAGGGAAAGGAAAAAATGGATAATGATTTGTTTTTGCAGTTTTGGATTTTGTGTAATGGCTTCCTAGACCAAACTCCTGGTCCTGGTTCAGTCCTGGTTTAGCCCTACCTGGTTTAGCCCTACCTGGTTTAGCCCTACCTGGTTTAGCCCTACCTGGTTTAGCCCTACCTGGTTTAGCCCTGGTTCAGCCCTGGTTTAGCCCCGGTTCAGTCCCGGTTCAGTCCCGGTTTAGCCTTGGTTCAGTCCTGGTTCAGTCCTGGTTCAGTCCTGGTTCAGTCCTGGTTCAGTCCTGGTTCAGTCCTGATTTAGCAATAGTTTAGCCCTGGTTCAGTCCTGGTTCAGTCCTGGTTTAGCCCTGGTTTAGCCCTGGTTCAGTCCTGGTTCAGTCCTGGTTTAGTCCTGGTTTAGTCCTGGTTCAGTCCTGGTTCAGCCCTGGTTCAGTTCTGGTTCAGTCCTTGTTGAGTCCTGGGTCAGTCCTGGGTCAGTCCTGGTTTAGCCCTACCTGGTTTAGTCCTGGTTTAGTCCCAGTTCAGTCCCGGTTCAGTCCCGGTTCAGTCCTGGTCCAGTCCTGGTCCTGGTTCAGGGTGTGGTAATGACACACGCTCACACGCTCCACTCTGGATATTAGGACCAGGAGTTTGGTTTCGGGAAACAGGAAACAGACGTTATCTGTTTTTCCATTATTCATTTAAAAGAAAATCGAAATCCGATTATCCGTTTTTCATTTTGGTTTTGGAGACAAATAATGACGGATAGAGTTTTTTTTTTGTTTTCTTATTTTTGATTTTATTTTGAAAAACGAATGAACGAATGATAAACGGATTCAACATTGAAAAAAAAAAAATTGCAATTTGATGTTTCTCTCCAAAAAATTCTACGCTGAGAAGCTTTCAATTTCTTATTAGGATTTTCTCATGCTACAATGTCACCTTTTTCCACCAGAGCTTTAGGATGGAGAAGTTGGCTACAAAACCATTGCTCAAGAATTATAATAACAGGCCTGAGAAGAGAAAGTGCACAGCTGCCGTGAGACATAGGCTGAATCAGGAGGGGAAATTGCTTGTGCGTCCACAGCTGGATGAACTGATGTGACGAGAGGCCCAAACAGCACAGGGAGGAATTATTCACTAACGGATAATGGGAACACAGTGGATCCAGGAGTGTATGATTTTCTTATTCAAAATCTCATATAGTCTTATGTGTAAAATTGGATAATAGGGCTGCATACTTTGGGGGAAATTGTAATATCCATGTAAAAGAACAGGATACAGAGTGCAGTATGTCCATAAGCAATAACAAGAGAAGACTGAAACATGGACTGACCAACTAATACAGAAGTACATGAATTACACGAGATATTTCTAAACTACAGGTCACCTTGCAAACCAATAGACTCCAGAGAATGAACTCTTCACCAAAGGCAAAGCTTCTAAACAAACCAAAACAAACACAGCGACTCCCACAGACGGATTATTTTATTTGTGAAGTGTGCAGAAGGTAAGTGTTTTTGTGGACAGGGAAGGTGTCTCTGCTTTTCTCTCAACTGGATTTAACAAAAGTTAGATTACATGCATCTACACGGACTTTCAAACTTACGCCAACCAAGAAACAAACACTAAACATGTGGAGAGTGAGAACAGAAGCTTCAGAAACAGGCGCGAGTGACTGTAAAACCAGAGGAGCAGTCTCATGGGCTAAGACTACAGAAGATGGGGAGAGAAGTAGTTTACTTTGCACTGAATTGTGCATCACTCGTACAGTACTTAATATCTGCTCAAAAGTTGGTTTGTTGCCTAAGTATCTCTGCAGAAGTTAAGATTGACACTGGTGCTCTGGTGGAAAATACGTCACATTCGATATGTAAATTGTGCAGATTTTCTGTTCAAGAGACCAGTTTGGGCTCATAACTTCTCACGACACTGGTGAAGTCGCACACAAACATGGAGAGCTCGACTACTTTACACAGCTCTTACTCAGCTCTCTGGAGGACGTCATCCTCTATGATGAGGACTTGGACCTGGAGGCTCTGCTCTGCCCCACACTAACAGGGAGCGGTCAAGAACTATAGGAGACACAACTGGTGTCTCCCAATATCCAGGACTCCTCAAACCCAAAGGAAAGTCTGGTCCAGGAACTTCCACCCCTGGAGACCAGGGCCTGGTCAGTGCCCTGCGCCCCCTGGAGCAGACAAGGGCCAAGGTCCAAAGAAGCTTTGTTTTGGACTGCACGCTTAAGACTGAGGAGAAGATGGGCAAAGACCGTGGAGGTCATTGCTACTCTTCAGTCAAAGTCAAAATCAAAGTGAACTTTATTATCAATTTCACCATTTAACAGACAGTTTTGCCAAAAATGTGCAAAGTTAAAAACTAAAAACACACATGTACCACACACATGAAACAGGAAAAGCACACAGACATCAGTAATAAATAAAATAAGATCAAAATAGACATGGCAGATAGACATGGACATATACAAGAAGAAGGATAAAGAACTCCAAGACCAGACTGCACATGAGGTGCTCTGGTACCTGCATGATTTTACAAAACAGGACAATGTGCAGCATGTGAGGCTGCATAACACTTAGGTGCTCATATATAACTTCGGTCTCTGTTCCAGAGTTTATTGATGGTCAAATATAATTGCAGACTTTGTAAAAAGATAATTGCACCAACTTAAATTGTACCTGAATTGCTGTGATTGCTGTATTGTGTATTGTGCAGCCCTTTAGGATGGTCTTCTGTCCTTTTCTTAACTAGGCCATGTCATTTTTGTTTTTTGTCTGACTAGATTTACTGATGGTGGTGATGAGGTCAGGGTGAAGGCAGAGGGGTTGATGGTTCTGCTGCTGCGGTAACAGGAAAGAGCTGAGATGGCACAAATATATGGAGAGCGCGCTCTAGTATGAAGAGCCTGGCTGACGGCAACACAAACTTTAGAGTTGTACAAGAGTCGCAAGTTACACAAGAGGAAGCTTAAAATTGAGCTCTTCCAATCTCCCGTTAATGATGGCACAGACGCCGCTGACGAAAACATGTGGGAGAAATTCCTTCTTGCCGTATTTGAACATGAAAAGGAAGTCGAAATCCGTCTTGATGATTTAAAGTCCACGAAAGGAACTGTCATCCAAACGCTGAGTGCTATTAATGTGGCTGTCAGCGGCATTAGCGTGCGCCGTGCCCATTACGTGGTTCACAACAGATTGACAACAAAGGAGTCTGTGCAACAAAGGCCTTAAAAAGGGAAAGTGTATGCAGATGAGAGTGTTACTCTCTGCTATGAGCAAGTTTGGATGATGTAAAAGTATGATTGTACCTTCATCTACTTAATGCTTTTTGTAAACTAATGGATTTGAATAATATTTAATGTGCCAGAACACATACTCTACAAAAGGTTTGAAAAAGTAGGTCAATTTTTTGTGTTTATTTAAAGGACGGCATGTGACAGGAGTTACTTTGCAAATCTGTACGATCAAGAGCAAGAATAGCCTCAATGATACAGTATATGTGCAGGGTTTGTGTGTTAAACATGTGTGAAACAAAACTACTCCAGGTCTGTTTGTGATGAGGAAAACCAACATTATAACATAAATCTGAAATTGCATAATATGGGCCCTATAGGTTTAGATAATTACTGTGATTTAAAATGTGCAATTTCAAGCATAATGATCCGCGGGTGTCATAGATATAATATACAGGATATAATATACATATAACTGCTGTATATACCAGGCTCCAGTGCCATATGTCTCCTTTAAAAAAAACAAAAAAACAGTTATTTTTGGAAGCTGGGTAAAACTACAGTTCTGGTCTGCTTCAACAACTACAAAAAAAAAAAAAAAAAAAAAAATTAAAAAATCATTAGTTACATTGTTACACTGTTTTCATGATTAAAAAAAAAATCGTAAATTATATTTCATACAATGTTCTTGTGAAGGTGTAGCTGACTGTGACATATTGAAACGTGACATATACATCATGATATGTATTGTATATGATATGATATGTATTGTATAATCAGATATTCTCATCTGTGATTATACTATCCAGTATATCCAGTAAATAATGCTCAGTCTGTTTTCTTTTGGCTAAAACAGAAAGTTGAAATGCCGCAGTCGTGCAATCACAGTCAGTTCATTGACGAAGGCTCTGAACATACAACTCCTCAGAGGATCAATAATCGTGTGTCAGACAAAAAGAACAGCGCTGGAGGCCACAGCCAGACGAATAAGCAATCTCCACACTGACAGTGTGCAGGTGGCTGCTTGCACAATGAGCCCACTGACTTGTGTGATTACCTAAGAATCAGTCATTTAGAGAGCTCATCGGAGACGTATATGGGTACGAAACGACTCCAGAGAGGCCAGTCTGCTTGGCTGTTAACCCACACTATACTGTGCAAACCAGGATCTACTTTTCCCATCTGCTAGCATGAATGATGCTGAAGATTCACCGATTCGATTTGATACAGATTCTGATACTGTAGCTTTAATTATCTGCCCGATATCAACAGACGCCAGTGCAGAGACTGAAAACAGCAGATTTCCTTAAAACTAAAATAAATAAGACAAAACTGATCCAAATGTGTTGTGAAGCTGTCATTACAACTGACATTACAAAGAAATGTTCTGAACAAAATATGACAAGTAAATAGTTTTAGAAGTAGAAAACTGAACTTGCAAATTTTTCATTGGTGCCAATGCCTCAGACCAGTATCTCTACATGAGGCAAACATACAGACCTACGCTTCAGTATAATAATCATCAACATGAGAATCCATATGATCATGTTACATACGTGCAGTTCAGAATTTGAAAAAAATAAAAAAATTGCATGTATTAGCATATGCTAACACATGTTGCAATAGCAGAAAAGCAACCTCCATCTACTAAACGGGAGCACTCTGCCTCACAGCAAGAGGGTCCCAAGTTCTATGTCAGTGCCAGGTGGGTTTTTCTGTGTGGAGTTTGTAGTGCATCTGGTTTTATACTTGTTCTACAGCTAAAGAACAATCAGAAAAGATTCATTTCTATTCTGTGAACGTCAATATTTTTTGTATCAAAGTACCTAGTTTTGATACTAGCTTTAGTATATTTTAGTATCAGATATTCAATACTTTTCCCAGCCCTGACTGTGGCTTTTCCAAGGGCACTCTAGCCTTTTGTACAGGGGCTTTATTTTCCAGAGCACTCTCCTCCCCTGCAGTGATCCGGCCCCATCGGCTCCACAGTTGACAGTAGTGATGATTGTAGCTGTAATGTTGATGAAGCGGACAGTGACGATGATGCTTCTGAACAGGGTGGGGGGAGGGCGGTGGATAAGGGGTAGTCCCAGGGTTCAGAAACAGCAGCGTGCCAACCGTGATGCCACAGTCTGCTGGCGCACACAGGGGCCGATTATCTCCTCTTTCTCCTGTGTTTTTCTCCTGTGCTGACAGGCCTTTACAGCCCCACTCACAGGTGACAGCCTCTCTGTGCTGCCTTTCTCCATTACGCTTCTGTGCTTTTGGGTTTTGCTCGGCGCCCTGTGAAGTACAACTCTGTGATTTGAGATGAAAAATGCAGTATTCTGTAAAGACGTTTGCAATATCTAGAAATGTTTAAAATGTAGGTTATTTACAGCACCACTTAAATAACATTATTAAAAGGTCCCCTACTATGCAAAATTGTCTTGTTATAAAGCCAAAAATATACGTCTCCAAACCTCACAATGCTGTGTTCCACCTTGTGATGTCATGCAGTGCAAGTTAACAGATACATTTTACCTTTAGTTCAGAAGAAATTGGCAATTCGACACTGTAATAGCACTGTTCAAAAGCCAAATCTAACATGACATGGCTCCTTCATAAAACTTGCATAAATTCCAATGATAATATATGAGATGGTAACAAAAAGAAAATACCGTATTTTCCGGACTATAAGGCGCATCTAAAATCATGACATTTTCTCCAAAATCCACAGTGGCCTTATAATCCAGTGGCCTTATGTGTGACCTTTGGTTGTGTTTAACCTCCAACCGATTTGATGTTGTCCACATTAGTCTAATAACGTATTAGTGGGCGAGTCAGGAGGAGTAATATGTTGGCCACATATAGGGCGACTGTGCAACATACCGGTAGTTCTGCCGTGTGCTGTACAAGGACCCAAAATGCCACCATTACCATGCAGATTTCAGGTTTTGTATTTTAGTGTTAAAACTGAACAATGTTGAGAGGATCCGGGCATGTTTGATGCCCAAATCACCAACTGTTAAACTTGTATTTTTGTGTTTCACTTATTGCGCCTTATGTGTGGACAATGACACAACTGACATATTATTTGATACTGCGCTTTATAATCCGGTGCACTTTATACCCCGAAAAATACGGTAAATTGAAAACTACCACTACACTGCAAAAACACACATCTAGACGAGTTAAAATGACTTAAATTAAGAGCATTTTATGTTATTTAAGTAGATTCAACTTGACAAGTAAAATTATCAGCCAGTGGAATAAGTTTGTATTTTAAAATCAAGCAACCGGCAAACTAGTATTGAAAGTAGACACTAATTTGAGACGCTTTAGAACGATCTTGAGCTGTAAACTTGTATTTTTGTGTTAGCTACAACTGAGAGTTATTGTAAATTACCTGAATAAAGTTCAATTTATCCGACACGCATTTTGTTTCTCTTATTGTGCCTTATAATCCGATGCTCCTTATGTGTGGACAATGACAAAACTGACATATTATTTGATACTGCGCCTTATAATCCAGTGCACTTTATAGCCCCAAAAAATACAGTACTTGTGACAAAAAGTCTTACATTTTGATTGAACTGGTTGAAAAGGGATCATATCAGCAAATCCTTGATGTCATTGCAATGTTCCAAAATAAATGTACAAAGGCAACTTTTTAGAATTGTACCACCAGGAAAGCAGATAATAATGGATCATTATTTAAAAGGTGATTATTGATAAGATATTATAAAACTGTGTGTGTGTTTTTTAGTCCATTTTCTCTAATGTTTATAAAGAGAAACTATAATGTACTGTATGGTTTTAAAGGCTGACACTATTTTATTAATGCTAAATGTACATTCTTTCCAAGTAGAGCGACTGTTGTTGTGCTTTTCAATATTAAAATGTTCCAAAGCAAACCCTAACATTGTAATATCTTTCTATATAAATATGGCAATAACAATACTTATGCAATACATCCTGTCACATTCTCTCCCATCATTTCAGTTCTTTATGGTCCCCTCACTCCTCTGAACACTGCATCTCTCCTTCACCTGGTCGCTCGCCTCACTTGAATCCGCCTCATACTCGTCCAGCTCCCCCGTGGGGTAATTGCTTAGAGCCGGGCTTCCATTTTTATGTCTCTAATCGAGGCCAGAATACGCTCGGCTCCAGATTTCACCTTGCCCATGTGACACCGGCAGCAGTAGCAGCAGCACCGGGGAGAGGAGGAGGCTGATAAGGCTCAGAGGAGAGGAGAAAATCACTAGTCGATTGTAATTAGAGGCCTTATTTCGCCCGAGGAGCAGGGACGCCCGAGGAGAGCATTTCAACCTTCCTTTAAAGCTTCATGCACCAGAGGATGAGGAGGTACTAGTGCTACTATAACATTACTTTACATTTACATGACATAGTAGGGGTGAGTGATGTGGGCTAAAAGGTCTATGCTTAATCCAAGTATCAAACCAAATGTGAAAGAACTGGAAAATTAACAGAAAAACACTTATTTTCCATCATTTAAAAACACTAGATTATAAAGGGCCCATATTACACCATTTTCTGATTGATTAAGTTATAATATTGTGATGTCATGTAGTAATACAGACAGTACTATCATTGTATTTGTATATTAAATACAGCTTCACTAGAATTATTTGGATAATTTCAGCCCATCTGTGCTAAACAAAAGTAAAAAGACAGACAAATAATAGTTACTCCGACATCTGGGAATGGAACAAAACACAACTCTTGGGTATGTTTTTGCAAAGATAACACTATTCTAACATGGACAAAAGCTCGTAAAAGTCAATTTTGTGTAATTTAGGAGCTTTAAACTATTCTGGAAACTTCCACTTTTATTATTTTCCCAATACCGTTCATACTTCAATAGCATTTGGGTCTCAGTATGTCTGAAACCTAAATTTTTTCCCCCCAAAACCAAATGTCTCTGGCTTCATTTAAACAAGATGGAGAAGTATTTCGAGAGGGTAATATTCCAGCCAAGTCATCAAGCTTTAAAGAGGGGGTTCGGATTGTGGTACTCCAGCCAAGGTCAGCCCAGAGCGACGCAAAAAGGCGAAAAGTCTGTGGAACATGCCCCACTCGGAGGAGCAGGGGGCAGGATTTTTCACGTGTAATGGACTCTCCAAGTAGAATATTCCTCTGTGGTGTTTTGGGAAGGAGGCAGAGCGGAGAGAAGCAATGGAGCTGTGAGAAAGGAGGTTTATTTGCTGGTCTCTGTGGTACAAATAAGCATGTCCAGGCACAGCTAATGATAGTATTACACAGTGGGAGCAGCCTGGTGATAAGAGGGTAAGAAAGGAAAGATGGTAAAACACTAAACACTGTTACCGAACACAGTGACCACGTAAATGTCGTCAAATGGGCCTAACATGGCTGCAAAAAGATTAATATTATGTGTAGCTTCTAAAAATGGACCCATATTACGCTATTTACTGATCTATGTTATAATATTCACACTTTTAACACACAAATCCTGCATATTTAGACTGAGTTCTTCTCTCAAAACTGAAAATAATCTACCTTGTGATGTCATGTGGTAATACAGGAAGTGCTCCAGTGTTTTTACTCTGCACACTTTTACTAGAATCATTTGGTTAATTTAAGATCTGGTTGCCAATCTCTTATGAACAAGATCGAAAGGAGCATTTTGAGCTTTGGAGATATAGACAGACTCATAATAAAGCGTTGCTCAAGAGTCAGTTTGGACCTTTAACAAGTTGTATTACACTTGACAACACTAAAGGGTTCAATTCAATTCAATTCAATT
>KN493800.1:0-19102 GCA_000787155.1 Scartelaos histophorus | reverse complement strand
AAAGAGAGGAAAGAAAGAGGAAAGAGAGAAGAGAAAGAGGCAAGAGAGAGAGGAGAGGAAGAGGAAAGAGAGAGGAGTGAAAGAGAAAAGAGAGAGGAGAGAAAAAGGAAGAGAGGAAAGAAAGAGGAAAGAGAGAGAAGAGAAAGAGGCAAGAGAGAGAGGAGAGAAAGAGGAAAGAGAGAGAGGGGAGAGAAAGAGGCAAGAGAGAGAGAAGAGAAAGAGGCAAGAGAGAGAAGTGAATAAGGAAAGAGAGAGAGGAGAGAAAGAGGAAAGAGAGGGAAGAGAAAGAGGAGTGGAAGAGGAAAGGGAGAGAGGAGAGAAAGAGGAAAGAGAGAGCAAAAAGGAAAAGTAAAGGGAGAGAGGAGAGAAAGAGGAAAGAGAGAGCAAAAAGAAAAAAGTAAAGGGAGAGAAGAGAGACAGAGAAAGAGGAAAGAGAGAGGAGAAAATGAAAAACTGGAAAGAGAGAGAGGGGAGACAGAAACAGAGGAAACAGAGAAAGAAGAGAGAGAAACAGTGAGAGAGAGAAAAGAGAAACAGAGCAGAGAGGGTGAGAAACAGAGATAGAGAGCAAGGGACAGAGAAACAAAGAGAGAGAGAGAGAGAGAGAAGAGAGAGATGCAGGGAAATCGACACAGACAGAGGGAGAGAGACAGAGGGAAAAAGAGAGAGAGAGAAAACATAGGAGAGACAGAGAGATAAGAGAGACACAGTGAGAGAGAGAGAAGAGAGAAACAAAGCAGAGAGAAAAAAGAGAGAAAGGAGAGAAAAGCAGAGATAGAGAGCAAAAGAGAGAATAGAGAGGAAAGTGAGATGCAGGGAAATAGAAAGACAGAGGGAGAGATGGAGCGACAAAGAAAGGGAGAGACAGAAAAGAGAAACAGAAGAGAGAGAGAGAGAGAAGAAAGAAAGGACAGAGAGATGCAGAAAGATAGAGAGATAGAGGGATACAAAGAGAGAGAAATAGAGAGGGACAAACAAAGATCGGGGATGAGGGTGGGAGGAGAGAGGTAGAGAGATAAAGAGACAGAGATAAAGAGGAGGTGGAGGCAGAGAAGAAACAGAACAGATAGAGAGAGAGAAGAAAAAAAAGAAGAGAGAGAGGCAGAGAGATAGAGAGAGAGACAGAGGAAAAGACAGAGATAGAGAGCAAGTAAAGGAGAGAGAGAAGGGAGAGGAGAGAGAGATGCAGGGAAATAGAGAGTGAAACAGAGAAATGACAGAAAGAAAACAGAGAGAGAGAGAGAAGAGAAGAGAAGAGTAGAGAAGAAAAAAGAAGATGAAGAAGAAGGAGAGGCAGAGAGAGAGAGAGAGAGAGAGAGAGAGATGTGGGGAGAGAGACAGAAAGAGATAGAGGGAAAAATAGAGAGAGAGAGAGAGAGAGAGAGAGACAGAGAAAGAGAGAGAGAAAAAGAGAGAGGAGAGATAAATAGAGAATAACGAGACACTGATAAAGAGAAAAAGAAAGACAGAGAGAGAAACAGGGACACTGTGGATGGATCTACACAAAGGAGATACTTTATGTACTCATCCATCAAGACCAGAGACCGGAGAGACAAAAAGAGAAGAAACAGACACAAAAAGAGGAGAAAGATAAAGAGAGAGAGAGAGTGGGTGGCTCTATACAGTGGAGATCCGGTATATGCTCGTCCATCATGGATTTTATCTGGACGGAGACATGAGGGAGATGATTGCTTGGTGACCTTGGTGACTTGTGAAATGGCGCATTACATTTTTGGTCTTAAAAGCCGAGCACACATTTAACTCGTTTTTATCGCATAATGTACAAGTGTGATACATTCTTCTAGCTGTAATTCTCTTTTAAACTTGCTTTTCCTCAACTTTGGAGGAGTTTTCACACTTTCTAACTTAAAATAACATCTGCTTTTGGATAATACGCTTTATAAAATATACTTAATTTTTTAATGTAGAGTTTACGATGAGGCTTTTAGGCGCTGGAGCTCCCTCTGCTGTCAGGAACAAGAATGAACATCCATTAAATAAACAATTAGCCTAACAAAGCTAATAAAGTGTGAACAAGGTTTGAGCGCAGTGATGGTTTATGGGCTTAAAAAAGTGCATAGGAGAAGTTTAGAGTTTTACCTATGACGCAACTAAACTGGCAAAATGCAAACAGAGCAGACGACTTTGGATTAATAGATTAATGACGTGTTGATGAAGCAAAAGTACAACAGCAGGTTTGTTTTTGATGGGAAACAATGAAGACGCTAAAAAAGATGCTAAAAAATAATTCTCCTCTGTGCTTTCTGCATTTGATTATAAAGTGTTTCATTGTGTGATAATCAGGAAGTGCACGTTGTTGTTTTTAGCGTTACCGTGATGGCAAAACTCGTCTCTAGAAGTTGTGAAGAGCTCATATAAACTCATTGTGGGGAATAATTAAGAGAATGCATAAGGTATATTAAGTGAGGAGGAACTTTGGAGCACTGCAAACTCATTAAAATGGACTCGTTTTTAGGACTGCAAAAATCAGGTATAGTGCAGCGATATTTGTCTTGTGAAGCACCCGGAGTCCCAGAGCACAGAGCTGTAGAGCAAAAGTGATGGACCACAGGAAGAGGAGCTCACATGGACATAAGAGGGACTAATGGACAGACCCTGGAGGACTGTGCTCACTTATTTTCATAGATAAGACGAGCACTGGACACAAGGTAATGGACACGCTAATGCAGAGGAAGAGGAGGAGGGACAAAGAGGGGAACAACTACTCTATAATCCTGACTGAACACATTACAGGATATATACGTTTTTGGGAAGGGCTGACCATTCGGGGGAATAACTGCAGTGTAACCGGGTCCTCACCAGACTCATGCATCCAGTGTTTTGTGAGGAGTGGGACACATCACAACCGGTCCAAAAGTCAATCTGGAGTTAAATCCAGTTGAGAGAAAAGCGCAGGCATCTTAACCATCCACAAATGCACACTGCACTTTTGTTTTTCACCAAATTTTGTTTGTGTTTCTGCTAATATAGACTCAAACTGTAAGATAGAGTGAAAAACATAGAAGGTCAAGATGATCTTTATGGTCGGCTGTATGTTTCTGTTCCCGATGTGAGATATAAACAAATACAAAAATAGCCTTCAACTTATATGTCCAACCGGAGCTAATAGCAATGGTGAAAACAACCTGTATAAGCTTATGATATCTCCAAGATTAGTCCTGGTTTAGTCCTGGTTTAGTCCTGGTTTAGAACTGGTTTAGTCCTGGTTTAGTCCTTGTTTAGTCTTGGTGTAGTCCTCGTTTAGATCTGTTTCCATCCTAGTTCAGTCCTGACATCTGTCCTAGTTTAGTCCTGGTTTAGATCTGGTTTAGTCTTTGTGTAGTCCTGGTTTAGGCCTTGTTAAAACCTGGTTCAGTCCTGGTTCAGTTCTGGTTTGGTTCTGGTTTAGATCTGGTTCAGTTCTGGTTTTTTTCTGGTTTAGTGATGGATTAATAATGTTTTAGTTGTAGTTTAGTCCTGTTTCAGTCCTCCTGGTTCAGTCCTGGCATATGTCCTGGTTTAGTCCTGGTTTAGTCTTGGTGTAGTCCTGGGTTAGACCTTGTTTAAACCTGGTTCAGTCCTCGTTCAGTTCTGGTTTTATTCTGGTTTAGATCTAGTTAGTCCTGGTATGATCCTGCTTTAGTCCTATTTTAGTCCTGGTTCAGTCCTGGTTTAGTCCTTCTGCTATAAGTCCGCATCAGTCCCCTGGTTTAGTCTTGGTGTAGTCCTGGGTTAGACTTTGTTTAAACCTGGTTTAGTCCTGGTTCAGATCTGGTTTTGTTCTGGTTAAGACATAGTTTAGTCCTGGTTAAATCCTGCTTTAGTCCTAATTTAGTCCTGGTCAAGTCCTGGCATCAGTCCTAGTTTAGACCTGGTTTAGTCTTGGTGTAGTCCTGGTCTAGACCTTGTTTAAACCTGGTTCAGACCTGGTTCAGTTCTGGTTTTGTTCTGGTTTAGACCTAATTTAGTCCCGGTTTAATCCTGCTTTAACCCTGCTTTAGTCCTATTTTAGTAGTGGTCCACTCCTGATTTAGTCCTCCAGGTTCAGTCCTAGCATCAGTCCTGGTTTAGTCCTGGTTCAGTTCATATGTGGCATCTTGATCAATGTTTCTTCCGAGACGTGCACTTCTGCTAAATATATCACAGCGTTATACAAAACAACAAACTACAACTTCACAAACCTGATGCGATGTGCAGAAGGCTTAGACTCAAGGCATCAAAAACAATCTGAAACTAAGTTACTGAGTACTAAGAGTTATAATGTCACGTCAACAACGTGGGATAACTTACCTATGACTCAACCAGGAAATAGAAGGTTGAATAAAAATAGAAAAGGGAAGAAATATTTCCCATTTGCATCTATTTGCAAAAACAAATTATGCGTATTAAAAACTGTCCTTATATGTGTCCTCTATCTCCATCACAAATCAATAGAAGTTTATAATGACAGAAACTCAGCGTGTCTACAAAGTGAAGTGATTAAATGCCTTGCGGCTAATGTGCTTTTCATTTCCAATCGCATTAGCTGTTCTAGTTTGGACTTCTGAAAATCATGAGCAACTTCTGGGAAAGGGTAGAGCTGTATTTCACCAGGGTTGTGCGGGAGAGAAGACTTGCGGCACGAAGGACAAATAGAGGTGAAGAAAGTACAGAGCGCAGCACAGAGGAAAGAAGAGGTGGCCATCCAAGCAGAAAATGAATAGGCTTTGTACGAGCTAACTACCTTCTCCAAAGACCATTAAGCACACTGTGATAACATACACCTCAGGGAAGCACCTCTAATATAGCTTATATAAGTCTATAGTTTAACCTGAGCTCAGACTGGTCCGAATTCTCAAGTGGAGTTTCCTGCGTAAATGTCAGATAGCAGATCGGTTGACCTGGTTTATGGTTAAAGAAAACCTATAGATATTTTATTAGCGAGTGGGATACCTCATAATGACCCATATGTGTTACTTTCAGGTGAGTGGGTAAATAATGAGAAGAAATAGCTTAAACTTCAGTGGTTGTACATCCATTTCATACCTGATGGACGCACCTAGCCCTGCCCCCCGGGAAAGCCTGAAAACTACAAGGAGGGAGGACATACTCTGATAATGCCTCTATAAGGCTTGTGTGTGCTCTATATTTTAAATCTATGGCAACCCTAGGTCATTCTGTTGTCATTTTAAATTACAATATTCACCTAAAACAACCTAATAAAGAAACAAATCCTTTGACTTCTGAGTTAGAAAACTGTGGTGTCGCCATAAACGTTGTCAAAAAAAGTTCTGCATACTGTGGGCTCCTCCTAGCTGCACGTCACACTAAAGCTTTTTGATGACTAAATGGTGCTGCCGATTCTTAAGTGTTTCACGATCAAGAAAATTAAATTTAACAAAGTGTGGTGAAAACAGGTTGATTGACAGTTGAAAATAAGTCATTAAAGACTGCTCAAACATCCCCGAATTATTAAATGATGAGGGCAAACTATAACATGGTTAAAAGTAAATAAAAGTAATTATTGTATAATAGGTCTGAATTAATATCTCTGTATGTATGGGGCCTATGCACACTTTTCCTTCATTTTTTTTTTTTTTTTTTTTTTTCCTTGCCGATGAACAGCAGCCGTATTTGTTTTGAGATAGACAGACCCATCTGACCTCAGGGAGATTCACTGGTGACCAGACTCACATCTCTGTAAAGAATTGAAGTGTGTGTTCTGGATCCCAGGCTACATCTGATATATTTGCCTGGCAAGAACACACACATCTGAAGTACTTGACAAATATGAGTAGTCTGGGCAATGGTCTTATCTCCACAAGTTCAGAGGGCCGTGATTGACAGGCGGATTAGCCAAACTTGGTGTAACTTGTGACTTGAATAATAGCTATAGACTCAAAATATGACACACTTCATTAGGTTATAACTTGGACATTTAAATTGCAATATTCATTAAAAAGGACAAGTCTACAAGTACTTCTCTGCTGGAGTACGCTGTCAGCACCACCTTTGTGCAGAAATAGCTATGTGACAGTTGCTCAAATATGCATGAATCACTCTAAATACAACTTCAGAGGGTCAATGAGAAAAGAAACTGTTATAAGATGCCTCCTGTGGCACTGCAATTTTAAGTACTATGTGACATCACACAAGACTAGTCTAAGTCCTGATTACAACAAGATGCCCCCATCATCAATCCTCACTTTCCCTTTCGTCCTCCAGGTCCTGCCCAAGTTAGTGGCTTTATTAGAAATATGGTAGTTACTATTAAGTCACTATTAAGTCCCAGTTAATGTGGTATTCTAGACAAAGCAAGAGAGGAAAACAAAAGCGATATAGTTAGCTCACATAGTTTTAAATCTAAAATTAATAATGGACATGTTCATCTTTATCAATAAACAATCCATTCTGATAGTCTGTCTCTCATGTATCGACCCCTGAGTAGTTACAGTACTAATGTTGTTGACATGCGACTGTTGACTGCCGAGTGCTTCCTATCACAGTGAGTGACAGATGTGTTGATGGATCTTGAGCAGAGGACAGGCTAAAAACAGCCTGTCTCCACCCAGGGCCAGAGGCACTGTCCCTGGGCACAGTGTGCTCTGTGTGCTCCTCCAGCAGGAAGAGGAGGAGGAGAACACATCTGCTGCTGTTCTGCTCTGACAACACACATCAAGTCACTATTGTAAAGAGTCCACACAGCATGAGGCTTCACATTCTCTCTGTGATCACGACTGTCCCTCTCAAGACACCACATCTCATGGGAAGAACGGAACAAATCGAAATGCTGAACCTTATCACTTGTATTAGCCAATAAATGTATGATATAGATACTTTGCAGCTGATGTCATCAACATTCCCTGGGGCTGTGGTGCTAACTGTAGGATCTGGTCTGTCTGAAGGTCTGCTGCTCAAATTAAGTTCTGTTACAACTTAATCTGAGCTTAATTTTAACACAGTCTGACTCTAAAGAGCTGTCTTAGTTGAAGCTACAAGTGAGATGATTTTAAACATGTCTCTTACACAAGAAATTAGCATTAGCAAACAATTTTTCAGTTAGTCACTCTCACCTTTTTATTGAATATCAAACTTCTTAACAGGACTATGCACACGTGCACTGATCACAGGCTCATGAAAATGTGTTTGTAACACACATTTTGCCATGTTATGACTTTGTGCCATTTCTGTTTGCTGTAAGAGTAATGCCCACAGACAGAGGAGCAGCTTCTCTCAGTGAGGAGCTAATGAGTTCCATGTCATGGTGAGTGAGGGGCCTGCCTCCACCTGTGTACCCACCTGCTGCCCTCACCAGCCTGACCTTGGGCTCCAAACACAGCCCTCACGTGCACCTCACGTGCACACTGTAGCCTAATACAATACCCAACTTACTGTAACGGGCTCTACTTAGTAGTACAATTGCCAAAAAGTACATTAAGTAGATTGTATTTGTGATTGTAATGTGTAATGTATAATTCTAGTATTTATAATTTAAATATACCATTTAAAATAATGGTACACAGAGTACTATCAGTATAAATGGGCTGAGGACGTGTGAAGTCACACATGGTGTAGCTGTTGGTATTCAGTGATATAACACTGGACACATGTTAAGGTACAGGTTTAGGTACAGTATACAATTCTTGAGGTGGCATGCCACCTGCATGATTCCATGCAAATAAAATGTTAAAACCATATTTCGGAACATTCTCCATGGAAATAGATATGTTTTATACTATACTGTGAAATGTCCAAAGGAACAACATTTCCATGGAAGCAGGCCCTCCTCCAGGCCAAGTAAAAATCAGGTTCTGTGAAGAAAAACATTCTGTTATTTTGGTCTACTTTTAAGCTAAAAACTTTTTGTAAAGTAAACATTATTTAAAAGCCCCGTACTACACTTTTCCCATATATGTATCTTGTGCCGTACATAATATGGATATATTATAAGCTGCTCCTGAGGTTAAAATAAGTCCTCTGTGTACTGTCCGCATCTAATAATAAAGAGATTTACTGTTCAAGAAGCAAGAAGGGCGTGTTAGCATGTGAGTTGTTAACATTATTGCCACAGCAAAACTCTACTCTGGTCTCTGAGAGCCGTGAAAAGTTCTTATAAACTCATCAAGGTGAATCATCAGGATATTCTGAATATGAACCATTTAAAATGAACTTGCTCTGTTTTTCACCTTTTTGAGACAGTAAACTTGAGTATGTTCCAGGCTCCTCTGTGTGAGTGTTTGTTGATGTGAGTGTTTGTAGGTGTGAGTGTTTGTGGGTGTGGCTGCTGATGGCTATGGAAAACCAGAGCACACAGAGAGAGAAAGCTGAGTGTGGCTGTCACCCCCTGAGTGGAGCCCAGATTACCACTGTGTTTATGAACTAACACTGCTCCAATCCCACACAGCCTGTCTTTCCGGAGTGACGGCGACCGCGTCTTACAGCAAACAACAATTATCAAATACCTGTGAAAAAGTGTGAAAGGGAGAGTTTAGCTGCAACAAAGCATACTGCAAAATCTACTGAACACATACAGGCGAGGAATGACTGGAATTTAAGAAAAAAACTTTGGGGTCATGTTATATTTTCACTTCAGAGAGGAGTTCTGCCGTTAATATGACAACAACTATTATCAGACAAACGCTTTTATGATTAGACGCAGCCAAATTTGTACTCAACAAATAGAAAGATTTCTTCAAAATAATATTACTCAAGTAGAAGTACTAAGTAGTGGTCTCAGAAATGTAAGAGTAAAAAAGCATTTGGGAAAAGTACAACTCAATCAACTGTGAGGGCCCATCTTTTCTGAGTATTTAATAGCTATAAACAGTCAAATTTCAAGTATTTGCACTTAGTTTTTGTGTGTTTTTGCAGTGCACTTTTGGTGATTACTGCAGTTTCCCATCCGATGAGTAAATCCCGGGGTAAACACAGAAAGGTAATCCTCTTCTCGGGGCCTAAACTTCACCAGTCATTATTGTAGCGGTGGATTTGAGAGTTGTTTGCTGTTCGCCGGTGCCACTGTGTGAGACTGTGTACAACTGTGTGTGTGAGTGATAGTGTGTGTGCTGTACAGGGGGATTAAGGGTTCCGGCAGCAGAGAATGCACCCAAAACAGAATAGCTTTACTTATTCAAGGAGACAGTCGCTACGTTTACATGCACAGAGAACACCGAGTGCGCTAAACAACCAAATCCAAATGGTCTTTGCTCCAAAACCTGTGCCAGTCTACAGCAGCTCACAGGAGCCAACAGGTGTGAACAGGGGCAACGAGGCGTTCAGAGGCGTCTAGTAATTTAGCATTAGCACTAAAACTGTACAGTTATAACTGCTAATAAAACAGCTATCGTATATATAAGTACACTTTCAGCAGGCATAGTAAGCAACATCTCATTAACATTGAGCTTTCAGTTCACAGGCAAACTGCAACTGCGTTCTTTACATGTTATTTGCTCTCTGCTTTATTGTGCTCTGATTTTTTAAAGTAAAATTTGGGCAAAATTACTGAAATACCCCACACCCCATTTCAGAACAAGTTTGTACACATCCGATCTACAGGCAGTGTTGGGAAAAATACATATTCAGAACACACATTTTAAGTAATCGTATTCCAGCAGTTACTTTTTCATCTGGCAGTATTCTGAATACAGTTACTTATTTCCTCCTAAAATCTAAAGAATTTGCTAATTATGTCCATTCAAATTGTGATGTTGATTCAATTGCACTACATTTTGCAGCCTCATTTGTGTATTCAGTAGCACCTCAGGGTGCACTGGTCCCCCCACAGGCTCCTAACTCAGCTGAAGGCTCTAAGTACCACACCCTAGTAAACTCCTCTGTCAGTGAGGAGTCTTCTACCAGTGACCAGGCACACCAACTGCTCTTATGGACATGGAAAACACATTGATCAAAGCAGCCGGGACAGGACATGGGACCCACTACCGGTTTTCTCCCTAAGTGAATGATGGGTCTACATAAAGGTTTGTCACTAAAACCTTTCCTCATAAAATAGCACTGTGACACTGTACAATGTATTCAAACATGATGTCTGAAAACTACTCAGAGAAGTAAAGTTTTATTTAACAGAGCTACCCAAGAAAATGTACTTGAGTAAATGAATCTGGGTACCAGCTCTGCTCAAATGTTTATGGTTCTGGGGATGTCTAACAGAGAGTGAAAGCACAAATCACTGCAGCAAATGCAATAAAGAAAAACACACAATTAGATGCGACTGATGAAATAGCTGAGGCGTGATCCCCACAACACTGAGCACATCTGTTCAGTCCGATCAGTGGAGACTGTGCCACACATGAGTGACTGTCCAGCTATAGCAGTCTACCACACAGTTGACAATACATGACAAGAGCTGAGGCACTCATATTAATACAAAGAAACTCGTTAGAATAGTTTGGAGCATCATCATCATCTACTTTGGAGCAATGTGTCTTATTTGAGAACTACACCTCTGTGTTTCACCGTCTTGGCTGACCTCACAAACATGTTTAAAACCTGATTCTTGACAAAAAATACAATACAATTTAAGTCTAATACAATATAAATCAATTGTTATAGTTTTCTAAAAATTTTTTAGCAATGTCAGCAATGTCACAAAGTTTTGAGACTGCATCTCCACTATGGCTGTAATAAAGTGGAGTCAGACTTCCAGGTCTGCTTTGAGACCACAGACTGGGATGTGCTCCTGGATTACTGACTCAGGCAGGTCTCAGTATGTGCAACTGGGGACCACCCTGTCTGACACCGTCAGTCAGTAATGAAGGATCCCCCAGGGTACAGTCCTCTCTCTGTTTCTGTTCCCTCAGCACACCTCTCATTTCCAGTACAGCTCCGGGTCCTGCCACCTGCAGAAGTTCTCTGATGACTCTGCAGTGGTGACAGAGATGGGCAGGAGCTGGAGGACAGGACACTGACTGCAAACTTTGTGGAGTGGTCCCAGGCAAACCATCTGCTCCTGAACGCTGACAAGACCAAGGAACTGGTGATTGACTTTAGGACAAAGAGGACCCCAGGAGCCCGTAACTGTCCAGTGGACTGGAGGGACACTGATGCTGTGTACAAGAAGGGCATGAGTAGACTCTACTTCCAGAGAAAATTCGGGTTTTTCAATATGTGCAGCAAGTTACAGGAGATTTTCTACCAGTGTGTGGAGGCCAGTGCCTTGCACTTCAGAGCTAACAACTTCCTACAGCTCTGCTCAGTGAGAGACGACATTCATAACATCCTCCTTACAGATGTGCAACTCATCCTTATGTAACAGATAACCCCATGTCCGTCAACCATGATATCATTTGATTATGACCTCTTGTGTATTTTTCTATTTTATTTTGATGTGTACATATACATTTATATAATTGTGTTTTATTTGACACCTTCACTTGCTATCTTTTTTGTTACTTCTTTAGAATTTGTTATTACCATTTATATTTTTTCTCATTGTTATTATAATATAATGTGATGTGTGAGCTACTGTGTCCAAATAATTTCCCTTTTAATCAATCAGGTTTGTCAAGGTCCTGCACCAAGACTGACCAATCACAGGGCAGCACAACACAACATGGCCTATTCATGATGAAATATGGACTTGCTTAAAAAAAACAAACCCAAAAAACAACATGTTTTGTGCACTGCTTTCTGCATTTGTGGACAGGTAAAATGTTCTCTCAAATGGCTTTTACTCAAGTGTGATTTTTGGTCTTGTTCCACTGTTAAGCAGATTAGTAGTTTTCAGAAAATATAATAATAATAATTGCTTCATCCTTCAAGTCACTTGTCTGTGAAACCAGTGCAAGAAAAGAATAATGTTATCAGGAGTTAGTTTGAACAACATTTGGGTGCATCCTTGGTTAACTTTATAATCCCTACAAATGTGCAGGGGGTTTAATTTAATTCAACTTATTTTTAGCAGTTTAATTAATAGAAGTGGAAGATAAAGGCGAGCACAAGAGGGATACTAGGTGTGCTGAATTCAAAAGAGTTTGACGATCGTTTTAACATGTTTGGGAAGAGGAGAGTTAGGCTGAAGGGTGGAAGGGAGGAGAGGAAAGTAATCAAAAGAGATGACAAAGAGAGAGGGAGGAGAGAGAGAGAGAAAGGACAGAGACAGAGAGGAGAGCAGACAGAAGAGAGAGAGAGAGAGAGGAGGAAAGAGAGAGGGGAATGAGAGAGATAGAAAGAGAGTAGGAAGAGGGAGGAAAAGAGTAAGGAGAGGGGGAGAAAAGAGGCGAGAGAAGAGGAGAGAGAGAACGCTTGTGTGTCCTCTTGGGTTTGGCTTCTGTGTGATGGAGCGAGACATGATTAAAAGAAGAAGAAAAATGACTTGTTGAAAAATGACATATACAGTCCCCAAGTCTAAGTCCCAAAACACAGCACGCCTGGAGGACTTTAGGGAAATGAAAGTGATTGCACTTCTTTTCAAAAATATAAGTGAGAGCAGAGCTAATGGAGTTCGCTTCAATTCTGTTTTGAATGCCTCCTGGTCAGGGTTGGGTACTAGTAAAAGGTACATATGATGAAAGCGAAGGGATTACTGGTGCTGAAAAAAAATACTGGTATTGAAAACTGGCTGAAAAATATATATTTTCGTGTTGATGACATTTTTATAAGTGTGGTGGGTGCATAGAAGATAGTTTACAGGCACCGGTCTGCATAAAAATGTGTTAAATGAGATGTTTTGTGTAGGGATGGTTCATCGCTTAGTGGATATTGGTCATATATCGAATGTATCGGTCAGATATTGGAACATTTAGAGATGTTTAGCACAGAAGTACCATAATAGTGTAGCTTGTCTCACTTTCTCTGATGTCCTTGTTCTTAATGCCCCAAATGAACTCTATCGGCATATATTTTCATGAAAAGAGTTGGTTTTGGCCTATATGCTAAGTTCAGTTTTGTGTGGCTTTGTGGGGGGAAACACATTTGCCCAGTCCTATATTTACCAGAAAAAATATACACCAAAATACTTTTTAGTGCTTTTGAGCATCTTATCTTTCATATTTCTCTTTACAATTAGCCTCTTGCAGTTGTTTTGTTTCCTTTAGTTGTTGTTTTACACTGTGATTGAAAATTTAAAAGTCCAAATTGTAAAATTATGATCCACGGGTGTCAATGATTATAACTATAGAGCATACACAAGCACTTTTTTTTTTTTTTTTTCACTGTCTTTTTTTTTTATCTACAATGTTCTGAAATACATGGGGTTCTTGTATTAGTTTAGCAGTGCAGATTTTAATCTTCTCTCAAATGTGAATGCTTCTGGACATAGAAAATTAAAGTGCACCGTGAACTGAACCCTGATTTTAGAAATGAATCATAATGCGCAGTCTGATAATGATGTTTTGCATGTTAGCCTAAAGCCCATAGCGCACTTGAAGGTGACTGCTCTGTGTTGAAGCATGTCTAGTGCCCACGCCCCCTTGTGGACCCCGGGGGAATGTCATTTGAGAGGCTGTCACACGGCTCTTACCAAGTGTCAGTGTGGGTCTGGTGTTCTTGGACGGCGGCCATATTGGTGTGACCTCAGGGAAAGAACGGCTCAAACCCATCATGAGTTATTAGAAGAGCGCCGAGGTCTGCCACCAGGGAACGCACTCATTTTCAACCTTATTGTTTATGAATTATTCAGTCTCCACGGCCCAGCTTCACAAACAACATGGACACCAGAATTTAAATCGATCACAAGCCTTTTGCAATAGAGGTCTTAGCATTAGCCAACATGGATTTCAATACTTATGGAAAGTAGAGAGCAGTAACAAGAGACTTAGAGAGGACCGTTTGTCCTGAAGAGCTTTTTCAGTTTAGAGTTACATTAATCTGTTTTTAGCTCAAATGTAGACATTACCAGCACAGAACTTTGACGTAATCCCAGCTCATGTGGTGGGATACCATACATCACACGAGTACAGTAAGGATTCTTGTATTACACTCTGCTTTACAGTGTGGTAGATTTTCCCAGGGTGCTGTCAGTATAGCCATATCTTATCTGTGGAACTGTGCACACAAACAGTCACACAACAAAGCAGGAAAGACTGATTAGATTGTGTTCACTTTGATAATGAATTTGAAATGGAGGGCATGGCTCAGTATGAGCCACTGGATGAGGCACAGCTTCAAATGAATATCCAAGAAATGTCCCAAATGTTCAGAATAGGATCATGTTGTTGACCTCAGCTGCAAAAGCTAAAGTTGGATGACTCATTTTAGTAATGAAGGAAAAGAAAGAAACAGTAAGATCGTAAAACAAAACCAATATGTAAATATTTCATTGGAGGGTAGTTTGTTTTTTTCTTTATTTGCCAGGGACCATGTACAAATGCATTCATCTCACAATAGAAAAGATGATTTGCACCAGATTTAGCTCCAACTACTTTCCATCTGCAGTCCCTGGGCAGGTGAACACACACTAAAAATACACATTTTTTACACTTACATTGTAAGACTAACGTTGTCATTAATGGTAGCAGTAAAATACAGTAAAATGTCATTGTTTCAAATAGATTATGTTTCCTACAGTTTATAGAGGTATGCAAGACCATTATGCGCAGGTTTTTACACTCAATACAGTACAGCACAAATTAACTTAACTGATGGTGGCACACTTGTGTGCTTTTTCATATTTCTAGTGAAATTATAAAGGTCTACACAATTTCAGACTGTCTGGAAGCTGATTCCACTGTCTGATGAAAAGATAAGAAAAGAGCCAGTGATGTGCAAAGGTGCATGATCTTTCTGAAACTGCAATTTCACTTCACAGAGTACCAAATTCAATGGGTAGTTTTTTATTTTATTTTATTTTTTTGTTTTAATCCAAAAAGTGTTATCTGTTAATGAAGATGAAGCTGCATTATTAATAATTAATTAACCATTTGCCAATTGCCAATTGTGTCCATTGCAGAGGATTATTGGCCACTTCCTTCAATGTACAGTGATGAGAACTGACCCTTGTGGGGCCCCTGTTGTGCAAGGCTGCAAAGAGGAAATGTAATTGCATAATAGTATACAGCTCAAATCCACCTTGTATGATGAATTCAAAGATAAGTTAATATAATAATCAATACAGTAATTATCATGATGGGCCGACCACTCCACATTCATACTAGACAAGGATTTGAGTCTTGCCTAAAGACACAGCAACAGAAAGAGTGGGGATCTAGCCTTCTACTTTTGTGTTGGTGTGTTCTAACGATCATTCTGGTGGATTCAAAGCAAAACCCTCCAAGATGCATTCGATTTGTTCTAAATGCTTGCATAATATGGAGTACCCAGTTGAGTAAGATGAGAATAAGGATTAAGAGTGGAGCTATCTGCAGTCACATGGAGTGTGCAGACTAATGTAACACTGGCTGTTGTCATTACTGCCTGAGGATCAGTGTCTATCAAAGAGAAAACACTTACAAGTCTTTGGATAAGTTTGAGAAGGCTGCGTGTGTGTGAGGTGGGTGGTAGCAGAGCGCCTTTCAGCCTGCCTTTGAATAGAGCTGAACTGTCATTGGAACCGGGGCTTATGTCTAAATATAAAAATTAAAATGCAGAGAGACAGATAAACCCATTCAGCCCACATGAATTCATATTTGTCAAAAATGTGGAGAGGGAGATGAAATTGGCGAAGCTAGAAAAGGATTTTGAAGGGCTTAAGAGACATGCGCGCCTCAGATAAAACTTCAACAGATAATAGGGCCGATTCACAAAGGGTTTAGAGGACAATATCAACGCGGCAAGGCAAAGAACTGAGCTAAATCTGGAGGAAAAAGTCTGCATCACACAAGCATCAACAAACACAAAAGTAATAATGTAGGGTATATGAAAAAGAACCAAATTACAAAATATGTGGAAAAATTACTCAGCAATCCCACGACAAGTGGAAACAAGTGTTCAACCTGATTTTTACCGTCGAAAAACAGAACTACTTCATTTTAAACAATTTGCAGTGGTCCAAAGTTATTCCTTGTGTAACTTATGCATTCTGAGCATTTTAATTTCATTAAGTTTTTTTAAGCTTTCTTAACAGCTCTTAGTCACAGTAAACCTAGCAAAAACTAGCACCATAACTGCCCAAACGCACACAGTACACAGCTGACATATTTGGACCTCAAGAGCTACTTATACAGTCTGTACTGGGGACACATTTTTGCTCAAGTGCACAGGAAAGTGTGGACATTTGGAGGAGGCAAGGCAGATTAAGTGTCTTGTCCAAGGACACAAAAACAGTATGTACCACCCTGAGCTGGGATCTAACCTCCAACCTATAATTGGTGGGTTCAGGCACTGCTGCCAAACATTGTACTCAATAGTGCTGATACTTTAAAAAACACTGATGAAATGGGTGTATTAACTTCTATCCCATAATATATTTAGATCACCACGTTATCTTATATTGTTTTGAAAATGCTATACTCACCATTAAGAGTGTCCCTTTGCTCTCTGCGCTGAGCCACTTTCCCTTCAGAGCACTTACACAACACAGTCCCGATAATAACTACTGCACATCACATCAGGTTCGTCAAGTTGCTGTGTACAGTTTTGTGTAGGGTTGTTCCGATACCGATAATGGTAATAGCAAAAGCTCCGATACAGCAAATTTTCAGGTATCGGTATCGACAAGTAGTCAGACCAAATCACAGATCCGATATTACTCTGTATTTTCCACAATGAGGATCTGTAAATGCGACCGCGACAGCTCCTTACCTCGATGGCTAATGCTACTGCTAATGCCCAGAGCAGGTTAAACATTGACTATTGAGGCTTTACACACTCTTAAAACATGTGATTATTACAGTAAAAAAAAAAAAATGTCAATTTTGTGTAGATGCTAAACTTAGTAAAAAACTGCGCTACGGAGAGTGCAGACCGACAACAGCGGCAACAGCGCTAACTCGGATTTTGTTTACTCTGCAGAATTAGCCATGTGTTCCGAGGATGACAGGCCTCACTGTTAGTATTATCCATGCACTTAAGTAGAAAGTAACAAACTATTAAAGTATATGTCCAGCACTACTAATGGTCAAAATCATTATATATTTGACTCTTAACACTTAGTTCTCGAAAGCAAATTTATTCTTCTAAATTTTCTTTTGAGACTACTAAGATTACCATAACAAAATTGAGTAGTCTTAGTCTACTTGTTCACGCTATGTGGTATCGGGCTGGTATCGGGCTGGTATCGGTATCAACGAGTGTATCAACGAGTGTCCCAAAAAAATTACATCAGAACGGGACTAGTTTTGTATCATGTTTTAGTGTATTTATGAAGATTGCCATGTGTAATTGTCATGTCTAGATAACTCAAACATGCATGGATGACATCTACACCCTTTTCAGGCATGTTTTTGATGAAGGAGCAACATTATATCATGAAAGAATACTCCCTTTAAGTGATTATTGCAGCTAGCAGAAGCCAAAGACTTCACAGTTGTGATAAATGTGAGCAAGAGTGTACGGCTTTATAGGGAGGCAGTTCCTTGACTACTGAGGTCAGCGGGCCACATTCCAGTCTAGTCAAAACCACTACTTGCACTTCCTGGATCAATCATTAACAGACAACAACAGGATGTCTGATAGGGCTAAAAAAAAAAAAACATCTCAAGTTGTCTTTTCCTGTAACCAAATAATGCAATTTGGTTACAGTTTACTTTTTACTAACATTTGAGAAGAATGAAATCAATTGCATGCATTTCATAGAGGTCTAAACTGAAGGATTTGCAGCTTTTACACAGAATAAGACCCCATGAAAACACAGGAAGGGCATCTGACACATTTCAGAACATGTTTGAAGAGACCCCTGTCTGTGACTGGCTGATTCGTCCGTCGAACACACCCATCTAAACCAAAAACTAGAAGTGTTTGTACGATAATCTAAATCTACAAACCTCAGCTTGCAGTGGTTTATTGGGGAATTCAAAGTGAGGAAACCGTGCACTTCCTGATGAAGGAGGAAACAACTGCAGAGCGACTGGTCCTTCTCCGTGCTCTCTGACCTTTGCATCTTGATTCTTGTATACAGATTTCAGTCCCCACAATGTGACATGCTTTATTATCAGATCAGTAACATCATTTAAAGTCCAGATTTGGGTTGCATTAAATTAAAAAGTGTATCATTTATGGTTAGTTGTAAGATTCTGTGCAATGCTTCTCACACAAGCCTGTTTCACCCATGCTCCCACTGGATAATATACAAAAACATGATACAAAACTGTACACGGCAACTCAGGGGAGACTCAGAGCATCAAAAGCGAAACTTAATAATACATTGTTTTCAGTGAATATGGCATTTTAAAAGTATAAATAAATACAATAAAAGGTAATATGGTGATCTAAAGATGTTGTGTGTTAGTAATTAATACTCTATGAAGGTATAAGGCTACATTCTGAATCTCATTTTTAACACCCCTATGCGACCTATATCTGAGCTTTTAATGACGGTCTGAACGACAAAGATCAGATATTTTCAAATGCGACCCAGGCCGCTTGGATATGAGGTCCTAAAACCGATACATATCCGATATTTTGATTGTGACTACAGACTGAACGATCAGGTCACACGTCATCAAATGTACACAAATGTTCTTCTCGTCATACGAAATTTGTGTATGAATGAAGCGAATCACAGACCCACCACTCTTGGCTGCAAAAACACACGCGTTCCTTTCTACGGACCCACAAAGCGCCATGGTCAAAAACCTTGCCCTTCTCCTTCTCAATCTCTTCCTTAAAACAAGTAAACTGTACATTCTAGCTCCGGTACGATAGCATCTTTAAAATCGCCAGGTGCTCAATGTTAGCGTCCATGTTTAGGTGACTTCCTTATTCAAGCCCGCTACATCGTCGTGTCCTCCAATGCACATGTGGGACACTTTTGGGGCATTTAAAGTTCACACTGGAGGTTACAGACAAATAACTGGAAATGTGAATGACCTCACAAAAAAAATGGTATTTCACAAAAAAATCAGAATTGAACATTAGGCCCTGCAATCTGGACGTAGCCTATGACTTCCTTTTTAAGTTTTGCCAAGTAGTGACTGGTTAAGGTTAGGTCAGTTTGGAGGAAATGTAAGACAATGTAATTTCCCCAAGAAGCATGGAAGTCCAACCCGTGTGTGTGCGTGTGTGTGTGTGT
>KN493799.1:7383-20086 GCA_000787155.1 Scartelaos histophorus | reverse complement strand
TTGTTGAGGTCGAATAACAGACCGCTGCAAACAGGAGCGGAACAGTGTAGTTTAGTTCTGAGAATGAGAAAAAGACGGAATCTTTGGGGGAAAATACTAAAACCAGTTGACGATGCATAAGAACAGGTCCGCCCTATGGACGCCGCCATGTTGGACAATGTGACAGAGACAGAAGAAGAATGGAAGAAGTTTAGGAGCTCAAGAGCGCCCTCTAGTGCAGGGGATCCAATACGTTTTTATGACGGTTTAACTCTTATTATAAGATACAAACATTTATTACGTGAAAAGTAAAACCAAATTAAAATCCTGAATTAAATGAAAAATGATGATATACTTATGGTAACGTTCAATTTTTTTTTACATTTTTTTTTCAAGTTTTTTTCCAAGTTTTTTTTTTTTTTTTTTTAAATTAAACAAGAATATGTTTTCAACAGATCTAGACTAATAATATCGCACAACACGAAGTAATAACAGCTGATATATACGATACGTCACCACCGTCAGTCAATAAGACATATAAATACACGTTACTGTATTGTCTTATAAAAGAACCCAAGAAGTTCAAGTTACTATCGCACAACCACTAGATGGCAACACATACTCAATAGAATAAGATTGTATGACCCTTGATAAGAACCTGTATATTTTGAACCAAACACATTTTATGAATTTTAAAACGATTTATTTTGAAATCCATTGAGAATCATTAAATTCATTTCAAAATTGACTAGATTTACATTCATCACACATTTACAGTATTGTTATCAAGCCACAATACACAGGAACAGCACATCCAAAGACTCTTAACATGACACTAGGTCACAAAACAAACTTTTTAAAATTTTAAATCATATATCTAATTCCTATGACTGCTGCCTGAAAAAATAGAGGCTTTTCTGTCAGTATTGTAAAATCAAAAATATTAATTCATACTGTCATTGGAGTTTTTGTGATGTAAGGCAGAGCACAGGAAAAAAATAATAGATAACAAAACATTGAGAGAAAAGGACATAAGTACTTTTCTACGTCCTGAGCTAGTACAACAGAGGAGGCTAGGTTTCCCTGATACTTGTTAGAAATTCCCTTATCAATTCAATACAAAATAGACAATGCTAAGGATAAGCAGACATACAATTTTCTTTTCTCTTTTGGGCATGACCGAAATGAAAACTTCTTCTATTTCTTTCAAACAGTATCTTAACAAGCCTCTTCTGTCATCAGTTGTAAGATTATCCCATTACATTTAGTCTGTTATAGTGCGTTGTGAGTAAAATCAAAGTCAAGTTTTCTATTAATCTCAATAGTGTTTTATGGCAGGGACCACGCTAAGGCACAGAGAGTTTTGTGTTTATTCCCTAAAAGCAGAATTCCTACTAAATATTTCCAGGAATCTGCAAATAGGAAAAAATAAATTGTAATGAAATTGTATTGAGACATCAAGACAAGATGTGGTTAAGAGGCAGCTTGACGGTCAAAAATCTACTTATGGCAATGTAGGATGAGTTAGTTACAATAACAGCAGCAAAAGAGGAGAAGGAAAAAGTGATACAAAATAGTGTTATTAGAGAAACATGTACTGCATTCAGAAAGCTGCATGTCTATTGCTTAATACTGCATGTGAATTGATGGCATATTTAACAAAGTTAAACAGGCAAGAGAGTCATATATGGGCATTGTGAGCCCAAATTCATAATGCAAAACCTGAGAGCTTAAATAGAAGAGGCAATTGTTAATTCAGTGCAGATTTGTTGATCGTAAGCATGAGAAATTCTATTACCTAAACCCAACTGGTTACTAAGAAAAATACTAAATCCAAAAAAAAAAAAAAAAAGAAAAAAAGAAAATTCGCTCTAGCTTGAACCAGCCACACATCTAAAAAGTAATAACCAAAAAGGAATGTCCCAGATGGGATTCAGATATCTGGATTTGACCCCCATCCCATGTATTTACACTGCATTTACACTACCAATAGTGCCATTTCAAATAAACATTTATCTGATTTAGTCATACACATTATATAGACTTTAGTATAAAAATATCATCAATTGAGTCAATTCAGATACAATTATCTGTTACAGAAGTTACAATACAGACCTACATTTACAATTTCAGAAAGGTATGTAACTATTTTACAACATGGATCCTCATTATTAATACCTCCTATAGGGCCAGCAGTAGAAAATTATGTTATTGGCTATTGATACTTTGCAGCCACTGTCTTCACCATTCCCTGGGGGTGTGATGCTAGCTGGGGGTACTACTTAATCTGAAGCACTGTTACTCAAGTTTCATCTGAGCTTTGCTTTCACACAATCTGACCATAAAGAACTGATTTAGTAAGAACTACAGTAGGGGAGCTGATTGCTGATTGCTGCTGTTAAAAAAGTCTCTCATACATAATACAATCTTGCTTAGCCAACTGTCTTTTCATCTGTCACCCTTTGAGTTGAAAATCAAACCATGAACCTTAATGATCACAGGCTCCTAAAAATATACTGTTTATGTCCATTTGTATCATTATTTTTTTTTCAGATGATCTAAAAACTTTTTTTTCATTCTGCCAAAGCACGTACATGTGTCACTGATGTCACTGCAAAGTATCAATAGGACCAGCAGCGTAAGATGATGTTATTGGCTTTATACCATATATTATTTGTTAAAAAAAAAAAATCTGCTAACCAGCTTCAGAATGATTTAATTTTTTCATACAGTATGAGTTAATGATCTAGACACAGTCTCTAACCTTTTTTTCGTGGTCAAATAAGTAGGTCTATAGTTGATAATTAAAGGCAGCATGAAGAAGCATGTGAGCTGCCTTTAAATGTAGAACAATGTTATAAACAGATACATTATGTACCATCAACTGCAAGATGTGTAATCTCTCTTTCTATACCTTTAAACATGTACTTAGATACTGCACTCAGGAACATAAGAGAATAAATGAAAAGTAAATCTTGCTAAAATAGATAGATGAAGAGAAAGGATGAAAAAGGACAGAAGATGCATTGGCTGTATCTCTTGTAGCCCTTGGATACCAGGACAGAGAGCTGATGGAGTGCCAATATCTGTGCAAACGTTTGGTGAAAAAGGCATTACCCAAGCTCTTCTTCAGGTCACAGGCTGTTAGTGCATTGCGTGTGCATTGTGGTGCTTATTACACAGTGACTCATTTCAGTCGTAGTTTCAAGTTCCCTTAAATACATCTGCTACTTTAAATTGTGACTTAAATCATAGATATTGTAGCAGGATTTCACAAAACCTCATGTAAAAGCACAAAAATATCTGGTAATGCCACATGAGTTTGCCTTAAAAGATGCACCATGTCATTTTTCTAGTGGGGGGATCCTATGTGCTTGTCTCCATGACGAAGTTATTATTTTGCCAGTAATCTAAATATAAACTTATTTTATCTTGCATTTATTCAATTGCAGGTGTTACAGGTGCTAAAAAAAACTCCTCCTCCTCTTAACCTGCAATTTGTCCCGATGACGTCACCCGCTCGTCTCCATGGAGATTGATTCGTTTAATGCAACACAGTGGAACAAATTAAGGATAATAATAAACACTCCATGGAGATAAGCAAGTGACAAATCCTCCATTAGAAAAGTTACAAAGTGCACCTTTAAAACAGGACAATGCTGGATCATTATTAAAAGTCAGTGTGGAAAGAGCTGCCTTATACTTACTGTGTACTTGCTGCTATTGTTACTAAAGTCACTTGGGTGTTGTGTATTGTGTAAATATATTGTATTCAGTTTAGTGTTGTCACGTTGTCACATTTCTAGCTTGATTTCGATACTAAAGAATAGACTCAATACTGATTTCAATACCCAAATGATAATTTTAAAAGCTCTTTTTTTACTTAATATAATAATTTCCAACACGCTATAATAGTATTTGGTTATTATGCCATGTGGTCTTATACTAGTTCTGATGAAACTGAAGATGAATCACTTTAATCCAGTGATTTTTTGTCAGTATTGATACTTTTTACCGTTTAAATGAGTTTTGATACTAGTTTTAGTATTGATTAGTATCCAATTTTTTATACTTTTGACAACCCTAAATCAGCTACAGCGCGGCTCTTTGACATCAGCTTTCACATAAGCGGCTGGTCTGGTGTCAGTGTACACTTTAAACACGAATACCTCGATCATCACCTCAGTCATTCAACATTGCATACATTGGAGATGCTGGGCTGGTTCTGCTGTACGTGGCCTCTGCATGATTGACGTGCCACAGCGCCCTCTGGAGTGAGAGATTGAGCAGGGCTAGCTCCTACACCCCTCTTGAAGCTTTTGGGTTCAAGTGGTTCAGCCGAAGCTTAAGGAGGATTCATCTTCTTTTCTATAATGTCTCTGTGTCTTTCTCCTCCTCCCCTCTGGTCAGTACATGTCTCTGTATATCTCCTGTAGAAGTGGGTGCAAAGATGTGTCCTCAGTCTTTTTGATCTCCTGTATTAACTGTGCGTGCTCGGTGACCAGCTGTCGCAGGTCGGCCAGTTTCTGCAGCAGTTTGGGGAACAGGAAATTGTCGTCTGGGTGATTGGCCAGTAGGTGGAGCTGCAGGACTCTGACGATCCTCTCCTGCATGCGCTCGATATGGGCCACGTTCACCAGGCCTGGCCGGTCTAACAGTAAAAAACAAAGGATCTTAGTCAGTCCACCCTGTTTTACTAAAACTAAAACACCAAAGTTTCATGTATGTAATGTGCCAATGGGTTTTAAGAGCTACCAGCCAATTAAGAGTTGCAGTTATACAAAGTGCGGCTAAAGTAAATTTTTTTTGCTTAATTTTCTTTTGTGAATACTGTTTTAGCAATTTAGGCAAATCTACTTCCAAACTTCTTTCTCTTACCACCACAGCAGATGATAGCCGCCACAAACAGAGCAATGTCGCTGTCATCTAGCTCCAGCGAGTTGAACTTCATTGCAAACTGGAACTTGGGCTCCATCATGTCACTGAAGGGCCTCCGCAGGCTTTTGAGGAACTCCCTGGTGAGGAAGCCGGAGCCGTAGGCCACCAGCAGACCGTCCTTGTTCATGCACGAAGCCAACATGGCGAACATGGCCTCGTACACGCCGTATTTCAAAAGAGTCACCTGGTCGTTGAGGTCTAAGTTGGAGAAACCGGGAACTGATTTTGCAAATTCTGTGAGTTCAGTGACGGTTTCCACGGAGGTGCATTGGCAGCAGTGGAAAATCCGCACCTCCGCCTCTCGGTCCTTTAGCATCTCCGCAGAGCCCAACATCTTAGCCACGAAAGTCTGCTCGGCCAACTGCAGCGTCTCCATGTCGTGGATAACAAAAGGCTGAAGAGACAAGAGCTATTTTAGAAGCATGAAAAATACAACCATGACATGATTTGTGCAGAGGGATTTATTTAGGTTATTTAGATTAGGCCTTCAACTCTAATGAGAACATTTTTTGGTTATAGTTCTCTAGAAACATTTTGTTCGAGTCTAGCCAGATTTCTATTGCTTCAATCAACTTTAGGACTTCATTTCTGACATATTACCTTTTATTTCATATCTACTGTTAATTAGAGTCTAGCATTTTTTCTTCACAACTAACATAAAATACAGAGCACAAAAAAATTTTGATAAGCTCCCCTGCCTTATATTGCATTGACTGACTTGATTAGCATAATTACATATTATAACAAATTTTGACAAAAATATGATAAAAAAATTACATTAAAACGTTACATTTTTGCATACTTAATTGTAATATTGTCACCTTCCTAAAATAATCGCCTAAGTCACTTTTTTGCCTAAGTTTACAAAAATTTTGGGGGGAGTTTTTTATCTTTCCTGAATAAATGCGATTATTTTAGGAAGGTGTGGATATACAATTTGAACATTCAAGGCAGTATAAGCCAACATGATGCACACGTAATGTTTATGGGCCATGTGATATACCATCACCTGATTTGACTGTTTGTATAAATAAAGATCTGAGGCTGCAGCCCTCTTGAGCTGTCGACACGTGCTGTTTTCCTGAGCTCTGCAAAATGGAGCCCACAGCCCTTATTGTTCCTCCTGTATTTACCGTGACAGCTTCTAAATCACTTGGATAATTAGAATAGCACACAGATCTAATCAATGCACATTCAAATGCTTTATTTAACTGGGTAAAAATAAGTTATTGGTGAAAAGTTCTTTAAAAGCTGTGCCACAACTTCACCTGCTGTTGTCTAGCACATCAAATCTCTGACTCACGGTTCCTACTAAGGAGAAGGTGGTTACGTAGTAGTGACTAGAGAACATTTTTGAATACTTTATAAAACATATACTGAACAATGCATACACTAGTAGTACATTTATCTACGTTATCCTATTGGGCATATGCTTGCAACATGAATAAATGAAATACATTATTTAGAACAGCATCTGCATCTCCTAAGGACAGATTTATGACTATTCTGTAGAATCAGAAACAGCACGGCCCATTAAACCTGATGACAAAACAGCTGGAGATTAGACACAGTTACACATGTTTTCCCTTTTGTCATCACAGCAAGCCGCCTTGTTATTATTTCAACAATGCAACACATCTGTACTGTAAATGTGAGTTCGATACAACCAGATATTGACTTGAGGCAGATTTTGGAATCAAACCCACAACCTTACTTTAATTACCTATGTTAAAGGGTGATTTGGAGCCTTAAAGTCCTTGTATATGATTTGTACTGTTTTCATAACGTGAAAAACCACATTCACAAAGTTTATTTTAATCATTTGCAGAGGTCTAAAACTATTTGGATTCCTCACATACCTTATTGCATTTCTAGCATCCTAATTATTCACCACGGTTAGTTTTATAAGTATGTTTGACAACTTTCAGGACTAATAAAAACTACTACTGGTACTTCCTGACTCTGAGAGGACAAACACTTTATAATGAGGTACAGACAGCATTTAGCAGGCTAGTTTTTACCTTAAAAGCTGCTTATACAGTATATCTATACGGTTCAAATTAACTTTGGTCAATTACAGAGAAAAAATGGGTACAGCTACTTTACTCTACCCATAAAATTTATTTAAATATACCTAAAATAATAATTGAAAAAGTGAAAAAATGGAAAAAATGGCATACATAACTAACTCAAAATATAAAAAAATAAGCTCTTTAATGTCTCTGACTTATGAAATAATTGTAAGTTCAGTGACTACACAATAGGTCCATGTTTGAACACAGAGGAGTCGTCTCACTGACCGAGCCCTTTTGACCCATTTTACACCTACACACAGCTATTCGTGGAATTTAGTCTGGATGGCTTTCAATGAGTCAAAAAATGTCATTTTGAGGAAAATAGAAAGAGTTCTGTGAGATGTGATCCAAAGACAGAACTAAACGATGTATTTGAAGGCTTAGCCATTGGTTAATATGGCCTCATAGCTCATACACTGGTTCTTTATGCTATTTTGGGTCAGACAGACATTCCCTTGTTGGGCCTGTGTTAGCTACTGATTGAGCAAGGTATTTCTGTCACTAGCAGGCTAAACATAACCTATGAAGCCTTGCTCCTGTTGTATTGGGCTTAAGCGACATTTCTACACGTAATAAGATTGAGAATCGTGACGTACAGGAGTGTTGGTTTTTCCTGTGAGGATAGTCCGGGCCTTCGCCTTGTTCATGTTGAAGTTTTTCACATAGGCGTCGTAGATTTGGCGAGCCAGGCTTTTCTGATCGGCCACCTGAGGGTTCTCCACCTCCCTGTCCGCAGTCCCCATCTCTGCCTTCAGCTTCAGCTTCTCCGACTGCGGCATCCGACCGAAGCGGATCGCTGCTCACACATGGAGAACAGACATTCAGATTAGTGTTAGTAACAATAGCATCATTATGAACTGCCTAATACATGATAAAGACCAAGGTATACCATCATTTCCGGACTATAAAGCGCACCTGAATATAAGCCGCAGCAACAAAACTTCAACTAAATTTCAGATTTGTACATAGACAAGCCGCACCTGAATATAATCCGCAGGTGTCCACATCTTCAAAAAACGTTTTCAAGTTCGTTCCGTCTGCTTTTATTGCCTCTGAAAGTGCGTGTCGTCTTTTTGCATTGAGTCAGTTCGCCGCGACTCACTGATGCTGAGTTTACAGCAGCAGCTCTACGTCCTTCTTCAGATCAGTCGTCTTTAAATTAAAAGCTGCATCATCTGCGTTTCTCCGTGAGGAGGGTGTGTGCACGAAGCACAAAATAACTGGTCAAAACCCAATCAAACAAGCGTCTTCCTCTGCACATCCCCCCGTCTCTCCCCGTCTCTACTGCACATGTCTCCTGCACAAAGAGACGCTGTCGGGTCTTGGATCTTGTCGGAGTCTCGTAGGATTTCAGCGGTTTTCAGACTCTCCCGGGGGCAGGTTATGGATCAGGTCTGAGTGGGTGTTCGGCTACTGAAGTTTGAGACGTTTCTTCTCGTCGTTTACGCCTCAGCTGCATTTAACGCACATGGATAAGACTGTCCCCCTCACTAATGTTCATTTAGCATCATCACGTATTTGATCACACAGGGATAAACTGTTTTAGTACTGACAGCATCGCAAGCTAACGGTGTAACTTCATTTAACCCTAGATCCACGTGTTCACCGCACAGACAGTGGCGTTTTCCGCACTCGCTGCGCCTGCATCCGCTGTGTTGCCAAATAAATAATCCGTCCATATATTAGCCGCACCGTGTTATAAGCCGCAGGGTTCAAAGTGCGAGAAATAAGTAGCGGCTTATAGTCCGGAAATTAGGGTAACTGATTCTACACCGACCACTCAAGACAAATGACTGTTTAACATTTAAGTAATTCTCCAATAAAGAACTATGTTGCTGAAGTCAGCAGAGCTTCACTGAAAAATGAGGTTTAGGTCAGTTCCAGATGGATGAGAATTCACATTGGCAGTGAATACACATAAAACAAGCCCAGACTTCAAGTTTATTTCAGGTAACAAAAAGTATATATTGGTTTTGGCTGATATTGTACTTGAAAGCTGAGCCCTAAGAGGGTAGAATAAAAAGGTAGTTTTAATGTTATCACAACATATGTGCGTACATTTGTCCTGAACAACAGTTGTTTTCCACAAGAGCACTGGCAGACACCTTGATCCCATTTACCTAATGAGATTAGATGTGAACTGTTTTTAACCTCTTCAGCAGTTTAAACAACCACATGCTGCTTCAGCCAAACACTGATACATCGTATTCTTACATATTACAGACACTATGTGTACCTGAGAGTACAGGTCACACACATGGAGGAGAATCTTTGCAATGAGAAGCCTGCCTGTGCCTGGAGAGCGAGGGCCTGCTGGGATAACAGACATGCTGAAGCCCATTAGATTACTGCTCACAAGTGGATGGATCATCTAAAGCTGGTAAAGCCTGCAGCAGGCGGCTGAACAGGAGCCAAGTCTAATTAAGAAGTGATGAAGTGAGTGATGTTAAGCTGTGCATAAGTCCATTTGGTAAAGCACCACAGAGAAAGATGAGTCTAGACTGGAGCCTGCAGCTGAATGAACTGCTGAATGCATGTCCTACAGTGGTGGCGAAAATAAACATCAATTATTAAATGTCAGATTCAGTGGTGAGAAATCAATAGGTAATCGATATAAATGTAGGAACGGGCCAAACATAGTACAGCTGTGGTTCTGTTGTCAGTAAATCCACTAACTTAGGATCAAGTTGCGCTAACTTCTCCAATTTCTTTCCTCGACCTCTTTAGTTACCCTTAAACCCATGAAATCTGACACACGTGTACAGTAAAAGGAAGTGGAGCTGAGTAAAACACTACTGCATCTGAGTTTTAGGACACTGTTGTGAAAATACACATTAAACTGAGAAGAGATTTCTCCACTGGAAACTGAAACATTAAATCAACAATGGACTAATGGTGCTTCAGTTCACTGCTGCTGTGTGCTTGGCTTACACGGTGTATATCACCATAAATATGTCATACTGTTACAGAGGTTACTCAACACTACACTTGAACACCAGTGTGAAATACATCTGCTCTACTGAAACATGGAGAGGGGAATAGTAAGATACTGCTTTACAAACAAAATTATACCAATAACAATCAAATGAATAGAAAAAAACATGAATAGAACCAGACATTGACCCATATTTGTGTTCTAACATGTAACCAAAACTGTGTACTGGGGTAGGATTGCTTATTTGTGTTAAATGAAGTGTGTACCTGACTGGCACCTGTCCACTTAAGCACTGTTAAACAAACCCTGTGCAACCTGAGCCAGACCTCAGCTCTGTGAGGACATCAACAACACACTTTAAACTTATGGGTTAAATAAGTTATGGTTAGGGTTTAGGTTATGGACTATGGGTAAGGTTATGATAAGTCTTCAGGAAATAAATGTAAGTCCATGAAATGTTCCAAAACAGCATGGAAACCAAACCTAACACAACACTACGACCTATGGCATTTCCATCAGATGCAATTTCCAGCAAAGGATACATCCAATTTTCAGGGTTATATGGAAAAAGACAAGCGCATACTATAAACGGACCCTATACTTCACTGTGCTTTCTAGTAAATTTCTTTGGTTTTTTTCAGTCATAAACATGTCTAAGTTTAGTTTAAATAATTTAATTTGATGTTTGTTTGTGCTCAAAGTGTAGTACCAATGAATCAACACACGGACTCTCCACTTTGCTCTAGAAGTTAACTTCAATTAGATAAAATGATCAAATAGATAAATACAGAAATATTTAAAATCTTTCTGGGGGCTAAGTAATGATCATAAGACCTATACATTTATTTAAATCTGTTTTTAATCAACAAAGTTATTAAAACATTTTCATCAAATTGTTTTATTTTTGACTTTATGGACATTAAGTACCAAATACCAAACTGGTGAACTAAAGTCTATGTGTAAAATAAAAATAAAAAATCTACCTTCCTAACTGCGACTGAAAACATACAATAGGGTCCCCATAGACTCACCGTTGTGGGACATGCCCACAGACAGGCACTTCTGGAAGCGGCAGTATTGGCACTTGTTGCGGTTCTTCTTCTGAATCTTACAGCGGCGCTCACACTTGTCATACTCCAACTTCAGCCTAATGGTTCTCCGAAAGAATCCCTGGGAAAAACAAATCCATAATGACACACTGGCATTTTACATTATGGGTCAGACAGTATTTAAGTAATTACAATAAGGTTTTCGATTCCAACGGTCGTGTTTCTTGGTCAACAGATTTAAAAGTGCACCATGTAACCTTTCTGGTAGATTGTCTGGCCTCTGTTTGTCTCCATGGAGATGTTAGTGTCTTGCCTTGAATTTTACACTATAAAACATTTAGCATAGGTCAGTTTTTCAACGTAATTAACTGTTATACTTTTATACATGTAAGTTTTAATACCATACTGCAGAAGAGACATCTCCATTTCAGAAACAGTGGGGGGTTTTTCACCTGCTTGACTCAGACAAATTGCTAAAATTGCAAAAAACAAATACATATACCTTGGTGTGGTGTAGTAATGTGTGGTTAAATGACTGCAGAAATTATTAAATATCCAAATGATGTTGTTATTGTCAATTGCTGCAAGATTACATGAGCTCCAGTGTCAAATGTCAAAGGGAACAACAAGTGACTTGTTACCAGGCCTCTGTGATTGTAAAGCATTAAATAATATACATCTATAGACATAAACAACCACATAACAGGAGGATAAGAGGAGGACTCTGAACCTTGAAGCAGCCTTGAGTATGATTTATGGCAGATTAGCAGCATTTGTTTGTGTCTTAACTATAAGCTTTTTATTACTTATGAACTGTAGTAATATTGCCTCACAGTTTACTACTTCACCTCACAGGTCAAAAACCCAATCTCACCTCAGATTCACACTACACGTGCACAGAGAAGTCATCTAAGAGGAGCGAAGATGCCTAACAGTAATATTTGCAATTTAGCAGAATAATATGCAGAGAAGATATAAAAACAGTATGGACAAAGAACTCAGGACTACCCCATTCTCCTCAAATTACATATTTGTCCTTCAGTGGCTTTTACTTTGGTCGATGTTTAACTCAGAGGATTATATATTTGTAATTTTTCTTTGGTCACAAGCTACAGTGCCTCTGGATTTTTGCTACAACTACTACTATTACCACTACTGCTAATACTACTACAGTCCCTCGTTTAGTACCATGAAAGTGCTGTATATTTTTAAAGGTGCACTATGTAACATTTCTGGTGGGGGTTTCGTCACTTGCTTCTCTCCATGGAGACGTTATTGTTTTGTCTGTAATAAACTTATCTATTTAGCATTTATTCAATTACAGGTTTTACCGTATTTTTCAGACTATAAGGCGCATCTAAAATCATGACATTTTCTCAAAAATCAGCAGTGGCCTTATAATCCAGTGGCCTTATGTGTGACCTTTGGTTGTGTTTAACCTCCAATCGATTTTATGTTGTTCACATTAGTCTAATAAGGTATTAGTGGGCGAGTCAGGAGGAGTAATATGTTGGCGACATATAGGGCGACTGTGCAACATACCGGTAGTTCTGCCGTGTGCTGTACAAGGACCCAAAGTGCACCTGTTAAGAGACATGCACCATGCAGATTTCAGGTTTTGTATTTTTGTGTTAAAACTGAACAATGTTGAGAGGGATCCGGGCATGTTTGATGCCCAAATCACCAACTGTTAAACTTGTATTTTTGTGTTAGCTACAACTGAGAGT
>KN493798.1:0-15680 GCA_000787155.1 Scartelaos histophorus | reverse complement strand
TGATCTATTTTTATAATGTTTCCTTATCACAAACATATCTGGAGTTGCGATTTGTTTCCTTAAACCCTGCACGTTTAGGCTGGGTTCTTTTATGTTTTATGTTCCACCTTGTGTTTTTAAACTCCATACACGTCCACGAGAATTATTTGGATAATTTGGGCCCTGGAAATGCAAATCTCCACAGAACAAAAGGTAAAAAGTAGCGGCTAATATGAAAATGACCACAACATGACATCACAAAGCAGAATAATTAATAAGGTAACACTCCAACATGACTTAAAGCTCACAAGAGTGTAATATAGAGCCTTTAATGTAGATGTGGGCAGCTAAAAATCATGTTATTTGCACTACAATGAGTTTTTTAGTCTAGGCTCAACATTTGTGATTATACTTTTTGGATATTTCATGTAATTACAATAAGGAAAACTGGTCCCATCATCTGAGAAACCACCAGTAGCGGTAAGATAGTAAGAAAAGACGCAGAGTATGGTGTGTATGTAAGCTAAAAGAAGAGGATTTGGGATTGTACATCAAGGGAAGGTAACCAGGCCTGATAATGGCATGTTGTTTGATTGGAAAGTCATTTCAAAAGGGGCTGCTCTTGGGCGTTTTTGAAGCAGCGTTGATGAAAACAGAGCATTGACCTGAAACAGTGCTGATACAGAGGGGAGCGGTGAGGCTGAACCAGGTCGCAATCGGAAAAAACTAACAGCACAAGCTCAAAGACACTAAAATGCTTCAGATGCACATCCAAATGCACCGTGTTTATTTTCTGCAGTACTACGAACGTTTTACAATTATTGCTGATTTATTAAGGTCATATCTAATGCAGCGTAAAATGTTCATATGACGGGTTTTCATGTTTTTCTAAATATTTGATAGGATAGAGGCAGTTTGTGGGAAAAAAAGCCTTTAACTTTGTCATCAACACCAAAAATTCTGCAACAGTTTATACACAAGGGACATTTTGTGGCAGTTTTTGACTTACAATGAACAAAATAAAGGTTTATTTATTGTATTTAGTCAAATCTTAATTATTGTGCAGTTTATCTTCTTTACAGTGTGGTGCTCCAAGGGTCCAACCAGGAAGTAAAATGATAAACTTCACCAAATATAGGGAAATATGATGCGTTTTTGTGAAATGAATATACTAACCGGTCATATGCATTTAAATGTACACGACCAAACTGATCTATATCATTTATTATAAGTTTTCTCTCTGATTTCTTCAAGCTCTGCCCCAAAATTAAAACATGGCCTGAATCATCTCATCATTATAATTTTTCTTGTAATATTTACGTGTGCTTTTACCTTGACAGAATGTGCGCCCGTTGCCCACAAAGCCGTACTTGCAGTTGCAGACTTTGCCCGATCCGTCCGGTTTGTCGTCACATGTGGCGTTGGCGTGACACGAGGAGCAGACGTCCAGAGAGTGACCGGGCATCTGCATCACTGAAACATACAGGGTTTGATTTTAAAACTGTTTTTTACATTAGTCTTACTGAACTGATGGCCTCTGCGTTAGTCTGCTTTTAGTTTCTGAATTTGACCCACTCATTAAAGGTGCACTGTGTAACGTTTGTGTTGGGGTCCATCACCTTCTTCCTTCCATGGATTAAACAGCTCCACCTTAGATTTATTCATTATACAGGTGGTTTTATTGCTCTGAAAAAATACCTAGAAAAACAGGCATTCTGACAGATTTGACCTGTATCATGATCTGGAAAGGTTTAATGCCAAACTGTGAAACATTCCAGACAAAATAATAACATCTCCAAGAAGAAAAACATCCACTAGAAAAGTTACACAATGCTCCTTTAAAGGTAACGTTTCTGATGGATGTTTGCCTCTTTCTATGTGATTGCTTTTCCTGAAAAGTTACACTGTATGCCATTAAGTTACCTTACTGGTGGTTTAATAAATAAATAAAAGCCTTAAACATATTATTATTTTTTATTTTTACAGTGAAGAGGGTTGCCTTTTCCACATATCTGAACTTAATCCTGTTTTCCTGCTTGCCTCCATAGAGAAGTGAAATGGCAATAAAGTAATGCCGTCTCCATAGTGATGGACGTGGATGCACTTATCTGAAGTGGATAAAAGAAAAGTTCCATAGTGCATCATGGGGCAACATGGAGCAGTAAATGACAAAGGACATATTATATCTTTGGTTTATTATGCAGGTTTTATCTACATTGATGGCGGTTTGTCAGGAAACCCATCCAGAAATGAGAACATCTAAACTCCACACAGACGGGCTCCACTCGTCCCGGGAATAGAACCTCAGACGTTCTTTCTGTGAGGCGACTAACAACAGTAACAGAAGTGATTTACTCCTGTGTTTAATGTTTTTTAATAGTATGAGTAGATAGTATTTTGTATATTGCACTTATAGGCTATGTAAGAAGTGAGTTCAGTCTGAAAAATGACATGACATTACAAATATCAATCTTACCTGCTAATACGCAAAGCAGAAATACCACAGTTGCAGGATTGGCTTTCATATTTGGGTCTTTCACTCCACAGAGTTCTAAGCTCAGCGAACCTCCTCTGCTCCTCCAGCTCTGCTCACTCTCTCCTCTTTCTCTCCCATGTTGTTTGATGCAGGATTCAGAACTGTGCCTTTTTTTTCTCAATGGCTGCAGCCGTAGTAGTGGTAGTAATAGTGGTATCCGGTGGTTTCTGTGGTTTTCTGCATTGACACATTCAGTTATACGTCATGCATTGAACTGCAGATAGCAAGAGCTGTGGCCACTGATAAAAGCTATATTTGGCCTACTGACCCCCCTCTTTGTCAAAGAGGAACATTGCATCTACAGCTGACACAGTGACGCACACAACAAAACGATTACAGCTTAACTTTCTATTTATTGTAACTGACTTAAGACATGACCATTTTCTATCTGATCAAAGCATTCTGTTTTCTGCCATTATTTTCCCCAGTAAATCCCAAGAAATATCTATTCTAAAAACAACCTACCTGTGCATTTATAAAACAATACTGTTCAATGTATAAAATTGTCCTATAAACTTTCAGTTTGCTGCTAATTGTCTGATGATATTGGCAACATAAAACTAAGACTGGCTGACCCTTGTGGTCTCTGGAGGTTTTGAGCTGGGCCTGGCAGTTGTTCAGTGGGACAGAGATAAGAGTTTATCTTCAGGTCCAGAGTGGGCTCAGTGTCACTCATTACCAACTAGTATCACACTGCTGCTCCCATGTGCTGTGGCCACATCTCCTTGTGTGGTCAAACCGGCTTGTCAAAGTCTCATCTCATCAGATCTCAGCTGAATAAGGCTGGAAGCCCGAAAAGCACTGGGAAAATCATTGTGTCCTTAAGCAAGAAACTTCACCCACATTGTCTAGTATGAAAGTGGTGTGTGTGTGTGTGTGTGTGTGTGTGTGTGTGTGTGTGTGTGTGTGTGTGTGTGTGTGTGTGTGTGTGTGTGTGTGTGTGTGTGTGTGTGTGTGTGTGTGTGTGTGTGTGTGTGTGTGTGTGTGTGTGTGTGTGTGTGTGTGTGTGTGTGTGTGTGTGTGTTTGTGTGTGTGCGTGTGTGTGTGTGTGTGTGTGTGTGTGTGTGTGTGTGTGTGTGTGTGTGTGTGTGTGTGTGTGTGAGACTAATGCATTAATATGAAACTATTAATACCAGTTAATTAATACTAGTTAATCAATACAGCTATTTACCGTCTTTATGCCATTTCACAAAGTTATTTCAATATTATTTATTATTCAATAAAAAAGCTCACCACAATTTGGGAAAATCTTTGCTGAATTTTATTTTACTTTTCCACCCATATCAAGGCATTTTGTGTGACTTTTACAACACTTTTGTACAGATCAAATAGGTCCAATCACAACAACATGCACTCAATACAAAAACCTCATATAAAACACATCGGTGAAGTTGAATTTTGATGGTCCATTATTGTGCACACTAAAATCCTGCCAAATAATGAATAATAACAAAAACATGGCCGTCAAATGTGTGTATGTCATAATATCACACAGTGACAGCAGTGCCTCCTCGTGTGCAGTGTCTGTGTTTGTTCAGCTGGTGGCACTTCAGGAGACTCTGGCATTTCGTCTTTGGACTCTGTCAGGGACCCGCTGGAGGTGGACCCTATTCGGCCACACACGAGCTCAGCCGCCCTGCCGTCCATCACCGAGATATCTGTCACCGTTTTCTCCCTCAAAGACATATCCCCGTCATCCTCATCATCAATTAAAACAAACTCTTTCAAATAAACTCCGCCGGTGCACGGGACATTCTCCTCTAAAATCTGAGCGTCCACAAAAGTTAAGGTAGAAGTCTCTGTCATGGTCTCGGGCGGGTCTGTGGAGTTGTCCTCTGCCTGGCTGCTCGTCTCCAAAACCCACGTCGTGTTCTTGAGGGTAACATCGGGTACATTTTGGTCTTTGCTTTTCCTGTGAGGACTTTCGGAGGAGTTGTGGTCTGCAGTGTGGCCGTTTCCAGTGAAAGATTTGAAAGACACTTTTTGGAAATCATGGTCCACATGAACGCCGCCGCTACCCGTGGGAGAGGACAGGGGAACGGTCTCAGCATGGTCTTTGGATCGTTTCTTCATCTGGGACTTTGCTGTAAGAGAGAAAGAAAAAGGTATTGCATGTTTCAGAAAATTATTTGAATTTTTTATTTGAATTGCATCAACATAAGAACCTTTTTAGAGGTTTTAATGTTTTAATCAAGGCTGTACCAAGTCATATTTTGTTCAAGTCGTCCTGCTCAGATAATTTCTGTTTCCACCTATCCCCTACCTCCTCCCACAGTAACAGAGAAAGAAAAAATATTGCGCTTTCCAGAAAATGATTTTAAGATCTTTTTAGATGTTTTAAAGTTGTGATCACACCTTCTAGATAGATATACTTTTTGTTAAAACGTGTTAAAATTTCAGTTTTCACCTATCCCCCTTCTAGACCACTTCTCTATATGTACTTTAAAAAAAATGAAGTAATGAAAAAAGTCATTTAGCCATTTCTCAGAAGTCATTTTAAATCAATATCACTGCTTACAGAAGACGCATGTAAAATAATGATCTACATACACGGCCCGGCCAAAAAAAAAGGTCACACACTCTAATGTTTCGTTTGGCTTTGATTACGGCACATTCACTGTGGCATTGCTTTTGTAATGTCACAAGATTTATTTCCATACAGTGTCGCATTAATTTTTCACCAAGATCTTGCCTTAATGATGGTCAAGTCTTCTCCAGCACAGCCCAAAGATTCTCATTGGGGTTAAGGTCTGGACACTGTCGAAAATGACGTCTCCTGCTCCCTGAACCACTCACAATTTTCATCCCGGTGAATCCTGGCATTGTCATCTTGGAATATGCTCGTACCATCAGGGAAGAAAAAAGCCACTGATGGAATAACCAGGTCATTCAGTATTTTCAAGTATCAGCTGAGCTCATTCTCAACCTGCACCAACGCAGCAAAGTCAGATCAGAGCACTTAGTTAAATACAGATGGTGAGTTTTTTCTTCTTCTCAAATAGTGGGGCGTGTGACCTTTTTTGCTGTACTAGAATATAGTAAAATCGCACATCCACTATAGCTGGCAGCAGATGGCATAAAGTCAAATACATTACGGCGTTGCTTAAAGACATTACAGCTCAATCATGCTTGAGTTTTTTCAGCAAAAATGTGTCGAATATTGCCAACAATCATTTTGCTTTGTGAACAATACTGAGCCATGGTTTCTGTCATGCTGAATGACGCAAGTGCCCCAAACTATAACACGGACATCATCTTTAAAAAGGAATATGAATGGTCACGACTAAAACGTTTCCTCTCGTATGTTGCTTCTGAAGGAGAGGTTGTAGTTTGTCCACGTTTGGCAGGTTCTGTGGAGACAAAATGTTTCCTTCTTCCTAGGGGGGACGTGACAGAAAATAATTGAAAAGCACTGCTCTACACGATTAGTCCCAGTACTACAAGCAATACCAGTTACTATTCAAATCCTACTTCAGTAACACGGTATATGTTGTAATATTTGTGTACATCTTGTCGACACAGGGCTTCTGAACCAGCTCATGAAAGAGACGGGAAAATATGACGTTATCTTCACGAGCAGTTTTCATTACAAGCCAACTTCAGAAAGGTATTTACAATCACTTTTTTCCCCCAAAAGTTAAATACTGAAATTGCTGATAGAATCTAAAGAAATTGCACATAGCAGGTCCCTCCAGAAAACATGATCCACAGTCGACAGAAATTCTTTTGCTTTATCATGATCCAACTCAATGCATTTTCTGCTGAGGAAACTTTTGGGTCATACTCACAGCTCCAAGAGAAAATCTGTACTTTATTTTCATTTGGATAGATATAGTAAGAATATATTAGTCATTTTATGCATATTTATATATATATATAGTATGCTTGCTTCATCTATTTATTGTTTACGTATACAGAAAGTCTATACCAGGCACAGGGCTGGGTGGTACGTCGGTAAATAGGGATGATATAAAATTTGGAAAATCACAATATAATTACTGTATGTTTGCACTGGAGCTGATTTTCCTTTCAGAGATGTTGGTTTGCCTGGAATGTTACAAAATATGACAATTAAATAAAATGTTTTTCAAGATCTTGTTAAGCATTAAAACCCCAGTAATTGAATAAATACATTTAATGCCGTACTGTTGAACATTCAGTGCAAAACAATAATATCTTCATAGAGACAAGAAAGTAAGTTTACCAAAAAGTTACATATTGCAGCTGACTGTGCAGACTCTGCAGAGGCTACAAACTGTGATCATGAAAGAGGAAAGCAGAACTTTAAAGCTGTAAAAGCTGTAAAAGCTGTAAAAGCTGTAAAAGCTGTTCTTATGTAGAAATCAGAACCACATCCAAACTATAACTACTCAATACATGGTAGTCCAGACCTCAGTATTTGTGACAGCCCCAGCAGCTCAATGCAAATGTCAGTGCAGGCATTACACATAGTTACACTTCTTCCTTCTGTTTAACTCAGTTATAATATGCACAGTGATACGTCACACATTGCATTTAGACTGTTAAATGATTCATTGCTTATTGTTTTAACTGGAGCGGCTAATGTGGCACGGGCTGTGTAGTCTGGAACATGGCAATTTGTGGTTGAAACTTTTTGAATAAATAAAAAACCGAAAGACTCTTCAAGGATGCAGAAAATAACTTCATATCCCAAGAGGAAGAAGTGCTCTCGTCACAGATACAGAGAGAGAGACAGAGAGAGCTAAAAAGTAAACTAAAAACAGGGGCAGGCTTCAACAGAAAAAGACGACACAGAGGAAGGTTCTGAAGAATGTAGAACTCAGTGGCATTTAGAGCATGTGGAGGATGAATGGACCATGTAATGGTTGGTATTGATCCTCATTCAAGCACTATTCATTTAGTGCCATAACAACTACTGTAATATGTCTTATATGAAAACATTTAAAAACGTTTAATCAATAAAATGACTGACCGTGAAAAATAAATATTATTTCTTTGTGAAACTACGTCACGTTGAGTATTATTGTATGTAACAAAGGAGTGGTTGGCTGCATTTGGTGCTGCCTGACTCACGCACTGAGCAGTTTTTGAAACTTTTTTTGAGCTCAGTTTTTGACATAATTTCATGGAATTTTAACCAAAAAAGTGCAGCAGGTGCAGTTCAAAGGACACAAGTAAAGGACTAGTGGATTTTGTGAAATGGTTTGTTTTTCCCATGTCCATGGAGACCGTGCAAGAGGCCAGTTAGGAAGCTCGCGGAGAAGCTACCTGTGGACATTTGAGGTGCTACAGGCGTTTTACACCATATGTGACAGCACATGGGCAGAAGATCTTCCAGAGGAAACACTTTGGGAATGGACGGTTACGTCACTATTGAAAACTATTAGAGCAGAGTAAGAATGAGGTCTTTCCTGTCTTTCCTTGTCGTCACCTGGTTCCTCCTGGACACTGCCGTGGCACTTTCCACTCTTCCACAGGATCTGCTGATCCTACTGACCAGTCCTCCTGTTAAACTGGACTGAGACTTCTCTCTCTCCAAGTATTAGGTGACATTTTTGGAGTTTTTTTGGCATTATTCATTTCCATCACACATTTTTCCAATCAGAAGAGTTTTCATTGCTCAAAAAGGCGTGCACTCTAACTGTGTCGCCTCTGCCCAGATCTGACCTAAAACTTGCTTGTCCCTATTAAGATAAACAAGTTTAATTAAATATTTTGCATGTGTCAGATCTAATCAAATGTAATTATATAGAACTAAGCGAGGACAGAATGAAGGACTAATGAAGAACACACAAATGTGAGTAAGATCTGTGCCCTGAATCCTGTGCCCATTTGATATGCAGCACGCCTGGCAGCAGACTGACCCTCTTCCACTTGACTGAGTTGAAAGCCTGACAGAATCAGGACTGTATAAATTAATAATGGAGACTGATGTACGAGTTAGAGGCGACCACTCCTGTCCCAGCAACAAAAGATGAAAATACATATAAAGGACAATGAGAAATCAGATATGTGCTGTTAAAGTGGCACGACGCTGTAAAAGTATAAGTTACATGTCATGTGTAGAGAGTTGACTCACAGTTAAATATCATATTGGGAACTATCGAGAAAAAACATCTTTTGGGGGAAAAGTAGATCACGAACCCCATACCAGAAAAGTTACATAGAGCAGCTTTAATTTTAACATTCAGTCCAATCCCAACCCTGTCACTTCAGAAGTTCTTTTTCGGCATTTACTGCAACACATTTCTGGATAATAACTCATACATCCTGCATCATACCAACATTGACTTTTCAAAACTACCATCTAATGATACTATGACTCTGCTCAAACAAAGAAATACTAGTAATACTACTTATTCTTACCTTATGCAGCGCCAGGAGAAGTTTTCCCCAAATCGGTAGTAACGTTGATCACATTACTCGTCATAAACTGCGTCTGGTGATCATGATCTTTTTGCTTCTGTCTCAAAAAGGTGTAATAAGAAAAAAGCAGAGAAGAGAGAGAGAGAAAAGAGAGTGGGATAGAGTGAGAGGGAGGGACGGGGGTAGGTCACGGGACGGTCCGATGATTGGACTGGATTCACCCACCGCAGAGGTTAGTTATAGCTAATAGATCTTATGAGACTATGCAGCAGGCAAACTATATATAATTATGATTCATTTTCAACTCAAGTCTGAGGATTCCCATTTTTAACCACAAAGAACCCTCTCTGATGGTATCCTCTGAAATACATGTTCAAATTCACTTTTTATTAATGGCACCATTTCATTTTTTTACCATCTGGTTTCTGTTTGGTTATTATTATTGGGGTGTGGTCTGGGTAAAGTTATAAATGTTAGTCTCCAGTGTGACCACCAGATGTCACCAAACAGCACATACATAGTTGTAGTTAGAGCAATCAAGTGCCTCTGATATTACCAGCACCAAATCGGCCTAATCTGGCTTTTGTTTCATTCCTGGATTATGCAAAACAGACTCTTGTAAGATATAAGACGTGCTAGTTGTGACCTGATAAAAGGTAAGGCAAGTTTATTAAGCACAATTCGTATACAAAGTAATTCAAAGTTTTTATAGAATAAATTTACAATAGAATTACAAAAAATCACATGGTAAAATCACATTAAAATCACAATATAAACAAATCAAAACATAAATAATCATCTTAAAAGAGAAAGAGACGCTGAAATAAGAGAGAAGAGAGAAGAGTGTGAAATGAAATAAAACCTTTCAGTCATATGCACAGCTAAACAGAACTGTTTTGAGTCTGGATCTAAACAGCGTCAAAGTACAGTCTGTCTCACATGTTCAGACTGTTCCAGGTTTTAGCTGCATCTGAAACACTGTTCCACTGTGTTTAGTCTTGACTCTGAGCACCAGGAGGAGGCCGGTCCCTGAGGTCCTCAGACTCTGGTTCATTTGGTACTAATATATCAGTGATGTACTTTGGTGCTAGGCCATGGAGAGACTTGTACACAAACAGAGACGCTTTAAAGTCTAATTTCTGAACCACAGGGGGCAGTGCAGAGACCTGAGCACAGGACTTATGTGCTCATACTTCCTGGTTCGAGTTAGGATCTGAGCTGCAGCTTTCTGGATGTACTTCAGCGTTTCAGAGTTCGTTTGGAGAGGTCAGTGAAAGGACATTACAGTATCTAACCTACTGGAGTCAAACGCATGGATAAGTCTCTCCACGTCTGCTTTAGACAGTTTACCTTTTACATCTTTTACCTTTTGCTGTTTTTAGATGGTAAAAAGCTGCAGATGTTATTGATCTGATGCGGCTGTTAAAGTTCAAGTCTGGTCCATTATTACCTGTAGATTTGCAGCCTGATTTGAAGGTTTTAGAGAGAGAGACTGGAGGTAACTGCTGACACTGTCTCTTTGTTTGTGTGGGCCAAAGACGACGACTTCAGTCTCGTCTGAGTTTAGCTGGAGAAAGTTGTTTTGCATCCACACACTGATCTGTCGGACGCAGTGACAAAGTGAGTCCACTGGTCCATAGTCCCCTGCTGCCAGTGAGACATAGATCTGAGTGTCGTCTGGCAGCATATAGAGATTGAACAAAAAGGGGCCCAGGATCGGTCCCTGTGGCATCCCACAAGTCAGGGCCATGTTATCTGAGACACAGTTTCCAATTTCAACAAAAATTTTAATTGAAATTGTTCAGCACTGTGACATCAAAACTAGGCTTAATGAGTGCAGTTTTCAAAGCTCTTGGAAATGTTCCTGATTGAATTGACATGTTAACTATGTGAGTGAGTAGTGAAAGCAAACTGTTGAGGTCAGACTTTAGAAATTTACTAGGTAACGCAGCGAGGTAACACAGCGAGGTAACACAGCGAGGTAACACAGCGAGGTAACACAGCGAGGTAACACAGCGAGGTAACACAGCGAGGTAACACAGCGAGGCAGCATGTAGATGAACTCAGACTGGTGACGATCTCTAAAACAATTTTGTCAGTTACTGGTGTAAAGTAGCTCAGCTCTGAGTGTTTCTGTGGCTGCATAGTTGTTATAGTTTATTTTTTTTGATGTTCTAAACTTTGTCATTAAAAAATACTGCATACACCTGAAGTTGTGTTTTGTTTCATTCACATATGTTTGAGTAATGATGCATTTTTAGGCAGTTTACATCTCCAAAGCTCATCATTTTCAAGTTCTTTTACCTTTTGTTCATTTAAGAATTACAATTCCAGGGCTGAACTTATCCAAATAAAAGTTGACATGCCATCACAAGGTGGAATGTTTCTGTTTGAGAGAAGAACTCATCCTAAATATGCAGAATTTGTGTGTAAAACATGAACCGTGTTAATGAACCAGACTCAACTCTAGGTATGTTTTTGATGAGGATACAACATTATAACATAGATCTGGAAACAGCGTAATATGGGCCCTTTAAGTAAAATTATCTAATATGTAACTTTTTCTGGGTTTTCTGTGTAATTTTACAAACAAAAACATTTTGTACTCACCGTGGAAAAGATGGTAACCTCAATAAACCTTAAGTATTTGTATGTGGCCTAAATTGCCCACCAGAGGGAGTCATATTTTCAAACATGGCCCAGTCAAAACATTTTAGGTGAGATATTAGTGTCTAACTTGCTTACCTAATGCATTTCAACAGTGTTCATTTTCTGTTCTCGAAAAGTTGTACTGGCACGTCACCTGATTTGAACTATTAAAGATGCACTTAGTAACCTGAGGGGGCTAAAGGGAGCCTGCCACCTGCTTGTGATATTTCTGCTTTGCATTTGTGGACTGGAAGGATGTTTGTGCTGGATATAGCCCGGCCACATCCACAGACAATCACCCCAGATTGATAATGTGTGTAATTCAGAAAGCTTCACATATTAATCTAAATCTGGTATTAGCTAATTTAGGCACTTCACCAGAAAGGTTACACAGTGCATTTTTACACCTGGGGGACCTGGTGTCTGTTCGGGAGTAAGTGATCACTTTATAATACTTATTATCCATTTTCACACATCACCGCCTGAAAAGGTGCAGATCATGTCCCGACTATTTCATTCACACAAGATCCCAGAGCAGCTGTTGGGAGAACACGGATACACATATCTGGAGCAATAACTGTGTGGGGCAGGGGCAAAGATGTAATCCTCACTGCAACAGAGGCTCACACTGATACAAGACAGACACAGGCATGAGGCCATCATTGATCTATGGCTTTTGATGCACCATTCGCTGTGCAAATTAAAACTGCAGGATATGCAAACAAATAACCTGCGGCAGTAAACAATAAAAACACACCATTGGCCCTGACTCTCTTATTCAACAGAACCGGAGTGTTTCACAGCAGCAGATGTCCATCAAACTAGGCTTTTACCCACTTAATTAATTCATTAATTAAACATATAAAAAGTCTAAATATTATTATTTTTTATTTGTCATAGCACTGCAAAAAAAAAAACACATTGATTACAAGCTGGTGGAGAATATGCCAGATATTTCCAGACACTTTGCCAGAGAAAACCATAAACTGGAAGTTCTAGACACCAGCTGTGAAAAAGGTCAGACGCACTTTCAGCTTTACTGTCATGATTTGTCACTTCCAGAGACTGTATTTTGTGTTATTTCAATAGATGCACGACATACATGATATAACTGGACATACAGTAGCTCCCGTCCTGGCCGCTGTGTTCCAAATAGGAAGTTTGCATGCGAACTAGTGCCCTAGTGCCCTCCTAGTGCCCCTGCCTCCCATTGCCCTACATTGGAATATTGCCCCTCACTCTGTAAATGCTGATGTGCCTCGTCTGTTTGGTTTTAACCTGCTCTGCATGATCCTGGTATTTTTGTATTTTGTCTTTTTTTTTTTTTTTTGCTATAGTGACAGCAAAAAAATCATGTTCATAATATAAAGCCTGACTCAAAATTTGCCCCTGTTACTGTATCACAAGCTTCATTTGAAAGGAGCCAAACGCTACCGTCCACTTTTTTCTACAGTCTATGGTCACTTCTCGGTCAGGAGTCATCTTAGTGTCTTTTTGTCTTTGTTCTTACATCGTTACGCCTGCTGAGCTGATGAGCACGTCTGCTGCACGCCTGAGTTAAACTGATTAACAGAGCTATTTTAATAGATCATGACTTAAAGACAGGACAGGAAACGGTTGTTGGATGCATTCATACAAACAGGCTGACAGGACAATGTCTGGGAAGAACTGTGTGAAAATAACTATGAAGGTGCAACAGGGTGGTGAAAATAATACAAAAAACATTGTAGCGTAACAGCACATACATCCCGAATGCAGCTACGTCTCTTTCCTCACTTCCTTCTCCCTCATTTCTCTCCTTGATCCTCTATTTGTCAACTGTCCCTTAAAAGCCTCATATTAAGTGATGTCCCAAAGCTCAGAGGAAACATGAGCAGGGGTTCAGGAGGCAGACATCAATTAAAATAATCAAACTTTATTTGTCTCACAGTGAGGGGGATGTTGATGTAATTCTATCATTCTGAAGTTGACTAAAACTGGCTTAACTTTGATTTAAAAGTCCGTAAATAATAAAAAATAAGCCTCAGTTCAGTCCTCACTAGTGGGTCATTTTGCTCAGAACCAAAGCAAAGTGCTATACAATACATTTACAATTACAAATAACATCTGCATCTAATAACATTATTTTATCTTTTGCAAACCTGGAAGTGGACTGCTTTGCCCCAGTTTCACTTGTCTGAAAAAGCTGTTCTAAAGTCGCCTCCACATCTGAAAATCAATACATGTAAATATTAAATATTGTGTAGCTGTTTGGTTGGGGGGGTCCCTCACCTGCTTTTTTCTCTGCACATGTCATGACTCTTTGCCACTCTCCATGCCTGCCTTGTGGAAATAAAAAACTGGATGTCCTTTAATATTCTCCAGCTAAACGAAAATAAACCTGAAGTTATTCTCTTTGGACCTCACACTGACACCCTCACATCTGACCTTGGACCTCTTGCTATAAATTTGCACAGTTCTGTAAAGAACCTTGGTGTTTTTATGGACTCTCTTGTAAACTTTGACAAAACAAATTTCAAATGTTGTCAAAACTAACTTTTTCAACTAAGGCAAATCCTAACACGCAATAACTTTCAAACAATCATACACACTTTTGTCACCAATAGACTGGACAACTGCAATGAGCTTTATTCAGGCGTCCCACAATCCTCCCTCCATAGATTACACAGTTAGTCCATAACGCTGCTACCAGACTCCTCACCGGGTCCAAAAAGAGACACCATATCACACCCATCCTCACCCAACTCCACTGGTCACCTATTAAATATAGAATTGATTTTAAAATTGCATTACTTGTTTTTAAAGCTTTGAACGGTCTGGCCCCACAGTACGATGCAGACCTCCTCCAAGTTTACATCCCCACACCTGCTCTGAGGTCCGAGGTCCAGCTCCAGCTCGTGGTGCCCCAAACGAGCCTTAAAACCAGGGGGGACCGGACCTTCTCTGTGACCGGACCCAGACTCTGGAACACTTTGCCTCCCCACGTTTGAACAGCCCCACAGTGAAGTGTTTAAGTCTCGTCTTAAGACCCATTTTTATCCTCTGGGTTTTAACACCGCGTGAGCTGCATGGCCTGTGTCTTTTATCTATTTTATTGCTCTTTGTGTATGAAATGTGCTATTTAAATAAAGTAAATTGGATGGCTCTGCCTGGAATGTTCCACAGTGTGACATTAAACAGCTCTACCTTACATTTATTCAATTACAGGTGGTTTTATAGCTTAAAATACCTAGAAAAATAAAAAAAATGACTGAGAGTGGGTTTGCCTCTCCAAAGATCTGACCTGCAACTTGGTCCGGTTTGTGCTTCATGAAGATAGAACTTTTTAATACCATCCCAGACAAAGCAGTAACATCTCCATGGAGAAAAGCATTTGACAAACCCTCCACCAGAAAAGTTGCACGTTTAGCAATGTGCCGGATGTTCTTTGAGAAGGATAAAATGGACAAACTGGACAAGACTGATTTAAATACTGCCCCCCCCCTGCTTATCAAATGGCACAAAGCCTAAAATCAATGTCTCTTTTTTGGTTTCTGTGGTTTTTTTTTCAAATCCTAGTCCAGCGATTTAGGCAGATTTCTCAACAGCCACTCCAATTTTCAAGACACACTAAAAATCAAGGCCATAACCGATGATGAATACTTGCAACACACGGAAAGGTCTTGTTGTAGCCTGATTAGCGCTGGCCGGTTGGGGGTCTTTCATCACAGACCCATTATTAGACTCAGCCGGGAGAGAGTCTAACCAATTACTCCAAATGACGCCTCACCACCTCCTCTTCGCTCTCATCTCACCTGCTCTGATGCACAAACGTCTCAACCGGTCATAAAAAGTTTCTCATCGAACGCGCAGCCATCGAAAGTAAGAGTAGCGCAGAAGAAGGGCTAAAAATAACAAAAAGGTGTGAAATATGATGAGACTGCACTTGTATGGACTCATGTGATTCAGAAAACCTATAGATTTTAAGTCTATATCTGTGTGAGACAAGCCAACAACAATCTGAATCATTCTTACTAAACTGGTGGGGTATAATTTTCGGGGTTTGTGTTAAGTCAGCGGCACAATTTCATAGAAAAATAAAGTTAAAAGCTTATTTTGTAACATATTCCATGGAGCTAGATCAGTTTTATGCCATACTACTATTTCATGTCCTGGTGTAATCTGTCCT
>JACN01082327.1:0-10214 GCA_000787155.1 Scartelaos histophorus | reverse complement strand
ATGCAGTGTGAGCCCGGTGTTAGAGTCTAGGAAATTCCAGCTTTGTGCCCTATTCTGTTTTTTTTTTTTGCTTCCAAACATCAGAACGTGTGACTTTTTTCCTCTTCTCTCTCTCTTCAGGTGTGGCGATTCAGCACAGCCTTCGGCACCGTGAACGAATGGAAGTTCGCCAACATCGCCAGCATGGCCGACCACCTGAAGAAGTGTAAATTCAACACGATCACGCGGAGGGAGGAGGCCATCCCTTTGCCCTGCATGTGCTTCACCAGAGAACTGACCAAGGAGGGGCGCTGTCTGAGATCTGTGCTCAAACCCGTGGCATAAGCTCCGTCTCACCGCCGGGAGACTCCACGCACTGCAAAAATAATGTCGCACACGGGTTAAAACCTCTTGAATTCACCATATTAGTCTTGAGTTTTGTCCAGTTTCGACTCTTCTCTTTACTGATTTGAGTTTTTCTCTTAAGAATGGGCTCTGAAAATGCATTTGAAACTCCTTTATGTAACTTTTCTGGTGGCTTGTGTCCATGGAGATGTTTTTGATTCGCTTGGAATGTTCCACAGTATGGCATTTAAGTTGTCCATCCCGCTTTTAATCATTTGTCGGTGTTATCTTAAAAATATCTATAAAATATCTTTAAAAAAAACCAAAAAAACTGGGTCGCCCTTCCACATATCTGACCCAGAACGTGACCGAGTGGAGACGCTTAAGTTTAATGCCACACTTTGGAACATTTCAGGCGACGCAGTAACATTTCTGATGACAGACCTTGAATCGTGGACGTTTTTCCAGAAATAATCAGAAATTTGACCGAACGAAAACAAATGAAAAGGTGAAATAATTGGCTTTTTGTGACTACTAAAATCTAAAACGGTAAAAAAATAAACGATTTAAAGACGATAATATTATGAATTCAAGTCATTTTAACTGGTACGGACGTGTATTTTTGTAGTGTAAGTATTTTTTGCTCTAGTGTTTACAGACATTCACTTATCTAACCTCAAAAACGACTGCATTATGTCACTCCCAATGTAACAACACCACAAACTGCACTTCTCAAAGCACACGTGAGGTACTATTACTTTAATTTGGAAAAACTGTCTTATTTTGGGTTATTTTAGTGCCTTGTTTCTAGTTTTAGTCATTTATTTCAAGCTACAATTTCTTATTATCGAAGTTTTACCCATTTTTACATGACTCCATTGACATATTTTTGCTTGAAATGAGATAAATCGTACGCAGCAAAAAGCGGAGTGTTAAATTTGACTCACAGAATCAAAGAATCAATTTTAACATTTTCTCAGGGTTTATACGAGTCCAATCTGTTCTGGAGTTAATTTAACATTTTTGGAAATGTTAATTAAGTAACACTGGACCAAAGTTTAACCAGTTTAACCCCAAAATCAAGAGTTATATTAATGTTTTGAGAGTCAACGGATAACACTTTGTAGAGTTATCCTGATTTAGCTAAACAACACAGAGGGGGGTTGTTATTTTTACACTTTATTTTAGCTGATTTAAGATTAAATTATGTTTAAAACTGGTCTTTTCTCACAGGAGTTTGAAGTGGTGGGTGGGATGCGCCAAATTAACACTCGTGGGAGCTGATTTAACTCCAACCATATCAACTCGAACCCCCATTTAAGTTTCAAATAGTTAAAATAACACTTTTTGGGTAAATTTGAACCCTCCCGTTTTTGCTGTGTATATTGTAAGTAGGGATGCACCGATACTGATACTGATTTCCCATATGTATTGGGTATCGGTTCCATGATATCGGTTCAGCTGGTTGGTTTTATTGGATGTAATAATAATATTTACAGGCGAATTTTGGCGTAGAAAGGTTTATCACGTTCAAACTTTTATTCTGTCAAAGTACAAGAGGTACTTGCAGAATAAGTCACGCCGCTGGATCAAATCTGTAGTAGAAATAAATGCGGTTAATATCGGTTAATATCGAGTAATATCGGCCGATGTCGAGGTTTCCAAACTGTAAAGCTGCATCGGTGCATCTCTACTTGTAAGACTTATGATATAATTGAGAGTTTTGCGGGAAGTAAATCCACTGAACTCGTAGCAAATCTAAATTAATTGTTTTTAGTTTATAATTTAAAGGTGCACTGTGTAACTTGGCTTGTGGAGGGTCAGATCTATGGAAAAGCAAGTCCGCACACAGTAAGAATTCACGGATTTTTCACGGTATTTTTAAACTGTAAAACGCCTGTAATTGAATAAATGCAAGGCGGATATGTTAAATGCCGTACCGCGGAACATTTCGTGCACAGAAGGACGACGGAAAAGTAGCAGAACCTCCACTTTAGTCGTTTTCATAAGTTACACGGCGCAGCTTTAAGTAATCGTACCTCATGTCGTCTTTCGCGGTGTCGGTTCCAAAGCAATGACCTCCTTTTATGATGCAAACTGTTTATGATGCAAACTGTAAAAAAAAAATGTTTGAAATGTTTCTCTTTTTTTATTTTTATATCCAAAATACTGTGCTACACCAGAGGGACGACGAGGAGAGCCTTAACTTATGAGACTTGAGCTTTTTTTTTTTGTTTTTTAACGAGTGCTTTGTCCGAAACATCTCAAGTTCATCGATCGTTCGTAGCTGAAACGGCGAATGTTGCATGGATTTTTTAACCGGTTTGACCACACTTGCTTTAAATTTAAATTCAAGACCAAATATATTCTTTTGAGCTGTGCGTAAAAGCGACTTACGGTTTCACTGTGGTATTGTAAAAGTCACTATAGCATGCCTCGAATGTTGTGGAGTTGCGGTGGGATAGAAAAACGACGCGTTAAATGCACAAAAAGTCAAGCTAAACATTATGATCACGATGAAGTGGGGAAACGCCGGTTATGTTTTTATTTTTATGGAACTTTTGTCAAACGGATGTGAGATTTCGGAAGCAGGTGTGAGAGAAAAGGAGGAGATTAGACCGGATTCGAGAAAGTTTGATCATTTTAGGGACTGTTGCGTCAGAGGCGGTTTAGTCCTGGTTTAGTCCTGGTTTAGTTCTGGGTTGGACCTTCGTAAGTTCTGGTTTAGTCATATTTTGGGCCTATTTTAGCGCAGCTCTTTTTAGTTTTCTCAGTCTGCAATGGCCAGTTTCTCAAATCCTGGTTTAGTCCGGGGTTATACCTGTTTTAGTCCTGGGTTAGACCCGTTTAAACCCGGTTTTGAACTCGTTTCCACTGGATTTAGACCTGTTTTAGTGCCATTCTGTCCCAGTATCTGCAGTGGTCAGTATATCTGAGTGGCTTTAAACACCTGGTTTAGTCCTGGTCTAGACCTGGTTCACTACAGCAGAGGTCAGTGTGTGTCAGAGGCTCTTTAGACCTGGTTTAGACCTGGTTTAGTCCTGGTTTAGTCCTGGTCTATTGGCATTCTCCCTGTCAGCAGTGGTCAGTATCAGTTTAGTCTGGGTTTTTTCCTGGGTTAATTCTAAAATAAACCATGATTAGACCTGGTTTAGACCTTGGTTAGTCCTGTTTTAGACTTTTTAGAAGTTTATTTGTAAAGCTCAATTTGTACAATAGTAATTCCAAGAAGAAACATCATACAAAAGAGAAGAGTCCTGCTTTAGTCCTACTTTAGTCTTAACTTTACTAACATTGCAGTGGTCAGTATCAGTCAGAGGTGCTTTGGACGCTTTTTTGTGGGTTAGACCTGGTTTAGATCTTGGTTAGACCTAGTTTTGCACTGGTTTAGACGCAGTTCAGTTTTGGTTCAGTCTGTTGGCATATTCCCTGTGTGCAGTGCATCTATTAGAGCTGCTTTTAGACCTCGGTTAGACCTGGTTTAGTTTTCGGTTAGTCCTGAGATGGCTCTTGTTTAGACCTTGGCTAGACCTTGGTTAGTCCCGGTTCAGACCTGGTTTAGTCCAGCTCTTGTGAGGTTTTCCCCAGTCTCCAGTGGTCAGTATTTATCCAAAGTGGTTCTAATTGAAAGTCAAATACATGAGTGTGAATGGGGCGTGTGGTCATAATGTTTAGCCTGATCTGTGCTTTGTAGCAGAAGTGAAGCTCAAACGGGACAAAAGGAAGTGGTTTGCGGTTTATGTTTTACCAGCTTTCACACTCACAATGCCAGCACTGTCGTTTGCAGGGTACTTTTTCATTTTTTAAGTCCTATATTTTGCAGTACTTTTTGGACTTTTCAGCAGTAATAATGTTTCTTCATCGAAAACGCACCTGGATTTGTGTTTTGTTTCAGTCACACGTGAGTTTTACTGGTGGAGTCAGACTCGCCTTTATTGAGTTGAACATTTTTGGCTAATCACCTCCTTCTACACCAGCAGCTACTGTTTTAAGCCTCATTTGAGCTGTTACACACTTGTCATTGTTGCCAGCAGAGGGCGTAGGACCTGTTCAAGCCATTTTCTCTAGACTTTGTTGAATTCTTTTTACGTTTTGTTTTGTAGATAGACATGATAAAAATGTGAAATACCAATGGAAAGACATTTTGTTCAGTTGAGCACAATACAGGAACTTTAAAGGTGCACTGTGTAACTTTCTGGGCATCCACGGGTCTTTCTGATTCGAAGGATGTGGCCTGGCAGAATCTAAATATTATATCTTTTAAATGGAGAAAGGTTCTCACGAAATCCTTCAAATGGAGAAGGGATAATTTGCCTGAAAGCACAATGCATTCTGACTGTGAACGGGGTGGCCTCTCCACACATCTGACCTGTAACCTGTTAAAGGGGAGAATTCTGACACTTCTGAAGCTAAAGTCCATTGCTTTCACGAAATCCTTCAAATGGAGAAGGGATAATTTGCCTGAAAGCACAATGCATTCTGACTGTGAACGGGGTGGCCTCTCCACACATCTGACCTGTAACCTGCCTTAAAGGGGAATTCTGACACTTCTGAAGCTAAAGTCCATTGCTAGAGGTGGTCGAAAACTGTCAGAAGCCAAAAAACGGCGCTGATCAGTGTTGCCTTGGCGGCGGAGAACTCGCCGCTGCAGTGAGTCTGTCAAGGAGCCGACTAGTGGAGTGATGGGGGCAAGTTTTGAACTTCCATGTAAAACAGCAATTTGCAGCATAAAGAACCTTGACACCACTTTTGAACACATCTGACAACAGCCCTGAGTTGAACAAACAAAACACTCTGCCTGGTTCACTCATTAGTGTCTGGAAACGTTATTAAACAACTTTATAAAAAGCCTTATACTGTCCTCTGTGGATTTCTCACTGCGCCTGCGAAAGCCCAAAAGACTCGATGTCGATGTCGTTTCAAATCCCGTTTACGAGCGAATTATACATTTTGAAAAACACATTTTCTTTCAACATCTTTCAGTTGTTCCAGACACTAATGAGTGAATCAGGCAGAGCGTTTTGTTTGCTCGCCTTATGGCTGTTGTCAGATGTGTTAAAAAGTGGTGTTAAGCTTCTTCACTGTGCAAATGGACATTTTATGTGGAAGTTAAGGACTTGCCCCCATCACTACATTAGTTGGCTGCTACACAAGAGGCTCAGTGCAGCAGATCTCCACCAAGGCACAGGTAGGACAGTTTTTGACCACCTCTAGCAATGGACTTGAGCTTCACCTGTGTGTGTGGACATTGATGCGTTGAAGGTGTTGAAAGCCGCACTGTGGAACATTTCATGACATCTCCATGAAAACAACCGCGTGACCACTTTTCCCATCGACGTATAACTATTACTGAAAGTCTTGTGACGTTTTCACCGGAAAAGTCACACATTGGTGCACCGCTGTGGGGGGTTCCTCCGCAAACCCGTTTCCATGGAGATGCTTTGCCTTAAAGGTTTCACAGTGCGTCGTTAAACTCATGGTGCGTTCATTCAGTTCCAGGTGTTTTGGTGCTCGAAAAATCCTACGAAAAACATGGATTCTGGCGGTGAGTGAGCGCCTCTCCACAGATCTGACCTGTAACTTGGCCTGGAGACGTGGCGTGCTTGTCTTCATGGAAATAGACGAGTTTAATGCCGTACTGCGGGACATTCTTGACAAAGCAATAACATTTCCATGAAGACGAACCAGTGGCAGATGTTCCACCGCAAAAGTTCCACAGTGCAGCTTTAAATCTCAGAAATAGAGCCACACTCGTCGCGTTTTGAATGTATTTTTTGACTCCATCGTCATTTGTTTGGAGAAGAGTGAACCCTGCAGGCAGGTACAGGAGAAAACCCAGACTCCCACTTCAGCTACAGCGTCAGGTCGATGTTTTGGGGTTGATTTGATGACTTTGTTTCTCAGGGTTGCGTGAAGCTGGCTGCTGATCACCTGTAAACGTCAAAGTAGAAAAATACAGCGTTTTGTGGACGGTTTTCATTCAGAATTTTGATTTTTGTTTTGTTTTTTTTTACTGACTGGTTCACCACTTATAGTATTACAACTTGGACGTGTGTTTTGCAGTGGTCTAATAAATATCGAGAAAACAAATGATTCATGTTTGTTGAGTTTTATTTATTTTAAGCAGGATGTAAAAGTCTATCACATTATGGAGCTCACGGGCAGGTTTTGTGAGTTCAATTCCCAATTAGAGACGGGCGGATCAATACCAAAATATTGATAGATTTGTACTGACTGAGGCTTCAAAAAGTAACGCGTAACATTTGAATAATTTTTAAAAGTGTGGTTTTAGTTATTTAATTTTCAGACCAGTTCAAAATCTACTTTCAATGCATTTTAATACAAAAATCATTGGTATCAGTATCAGATCGATATCACTATTGTATAATATTACAGATCACTGCTTTTTTGCTCATTTGTATTAAACAGTAATGATGTTTTCTTTATGATGGTTTATTTAGAAGCAGGAAGCAGGTGATATGTTCAGTACATGTGCGTGGTAAAAGAAATACACAGATTAGAGAAGCCAACAAAGTGACATGAACAGGGAAAAAATGACGCGCTATTACAGAAGAGAACCACAGGGGGCGCTCCAACACAGTGAATGAACTGCACCTGGAGCCGCGTCAACTTCAACTACGAAAACTACACATTTTAAATAAAGGGACAAAAACATTCACACTCAATTAGAAACACACGAACACACACGAGACTCCAGTCAGGATGCCCGAGAGAACCAGGATACAACCGGTGCATCATGGGTAACGTAGTCTCACGCACACCGGATTTTTAACAAGTACTAGAACCTGAAGTGTCAGGCTAAAAGATCCAAACAAAACAACCAGTGAAACAACAGAAAAACAACAGTTTGTTCATGTTCAAATCTTCTGAACCAAATGAGCAACACAAGTTTAAACCTTTGGACAGAAACGTGTGTGTGGCTCACGGGAGGCGCGGGTGTCCCGAGGCACCGGGACCAGGAGCAGAGCCGCGGGACACCGGGGAAACTATTCAACATGTCCCCAGGGAGGAGAGCGTTTGTGCAGGAGCGGCTGAGAGCGGATGTGCAGGACATATGTGCGCGTTTTGAGAGCTCCATAGCGCAGTGTGAGGAGGAGCTGCGCCGCTGCAAACACCTGAACCAGCGGCTCCGGGGGCTCTTGGACTCGGCTCTCCGGGCCCAGAGCCCGAGGGTCCTGCTCGACCGAGGCGGTAAGCCCGATCTTATGGATCGTATGGATCCTATTTTTAGCTTATGGGTGTTTAAAAAGTATGAATGTATCTGGTGTAGAAAACGTTAGAAACGTGCGCAGTGGCGAGAACTGCAGAAGAACCTTTAGGACTAAAGATACTGACGTATTTACACCTTCACGGACAGAAAAGACCCCATGAGCCTTAAACTAGAAGAATACAAACAAATTCACCGTGTGTTCAAGTCAGAGACTGCGCATGTATGTGTAAGTGTGTGTTCTTGTGTCTCCTGCAGCTGTCCAGCCCCCCTCACTGAGCCCTGCTCTGACTCCAGACACTAGAGAAGCTCACACCAGCACACAGGAGGAAGACCAGCTGCAAGTGTGAGTCTGAGACACTTTCAAACTTAAAATTTGGTTATTCATTCATTCAATCTCATTTCTATTACAAATATTCAGATTGTGTTTGAAATATATAAATATATCTTATATTTTTCAGCTCTGAAGTCTGGTCACGGACAGGTCCGTCTGGGAGCTTGAAGACAGAAGAGTCTGTGCTTCAACAAAGAGAAACTGAGCAGAGAGACACATGGGGAGAACTCATCACTGCAGAGACTCACTCAGAGACTGAGGGAGACACAGAGCTCTCCTCTTCCTCAGACATTGACACTGATGAAGACTGGAGAGCTCCACTCAGCTGTTCACCTGCACTCACAGACACTGAGGCTGATGGAGACAAGTCTGCCCCAGAGACCAGAGCCTCTGTGGACAATGGAGACGGGTCAGGAACTGGAGCAGGAGCTGAGAGCAGGAACCACAAGTGCTCTGTTTGTGATGAAACATTTAGCTCTATCTATAAACTACAAAAACACAGCAGAGTTCATACAGGAGAGGAACCATTCAGATGTTCAGTCTGTAAGAAAGTGTCTGTATCTGGATTTAAACTCAAAATACACATGAGGAAACACACGGGGGAGAAACCATTCAGCTGCTCAGTTTGCAATAAACTGTTTGCATATGAATGTACTCTCAGACCACACATGAGGACACACACAGGGGAGAAACCATTCAGCTGCTCAGTTTGCAATAAACTGTTTGCATATGAATGTACTCTCAGACCACACATGAGGACACACACAGGGGAGAAACCATTCAGCTGCTCAGTTTGCAATAAACTGTTTGCATATGAATGTACTCTCAGACCACACATGAGGACACACACAGGGGAGAAACCATTCAGCTGCTCAGTTTGCAATAAACTGTTTGCATATGAATGTACTCTCAGACCACACATGAGGACACACACAGGGGAGAAACCATTCAGCTGCTCAGTTTGCAATAAACTGTTTGCATATGAATGTACTCTCAGACCACACATGAGGACACACACAGGGGAGAAACCATTCAGCTGCTCAGTTTGCAATAAACTGTTTGCATATGAATGTACTCTCAGACCACACATGAGGACACACACAGGGGAGAAACCATTCAGCTGCTCAGTTTGCAAGAAACTGTTTGCATATAGATGTAATCTCAAAACACACATGAGGACAGACCACAGCCTGCACACATAAGTAGATTTAGCTCGTAGCTAACGTGCTCTTCCTGCTCCTACTGACCCGGGCTCCCATTGTTTTCCGCCGTAACATTGTTGCAGCTATTGTAACAGCTGCAGTGAGCCTCATGATTTTGGTCTTAAAATGTTTGTATTAACCTGCTCTACATGATCCGGGTGTTTTTTCCTCTATTTTGTTAAATCTGATTCATAATACATTATTACCATGCAATTCAATACAATTATTACAGTTTGTGTTATTGTCATTTTATTGTACATTTATATTACATTCTATTGATAAACCTGTTGTTGTGTCAGTGGCATAAATTAGTTCCAGTGTTATCGTTTATTGTTGTTAGAATAATTGTGTATTTTATCCCATATATTCCATAATCATATGTTAGAAATGTGTGTGTTCTTAATAACCTCTTTGTGCTTGGACTGTGCACAGTTTGACCTTCACTTGTTTTGGGAACTGAAAGATAATGTAGCGTTTTCTCTCAGACCAGACGGAAACGGCAGCACCAAATTCCTGAGTGCTGATGCCGCACAAGGACCGCAGACACACGTTAATCCTACAAATCTGTACCATGTATAATTGTGTACGATGTTGTTACTAATTTTCCCCTAACCGTGAGAGTGATCACATCCATTCACTGTCACTAGTCACTTCCTAAATAAAAGTGAGGAGACGGCATTGGGCCCTTCAGAGTTTTGACTGAAGTGACGCTCTCTGTTTATTCTCCTCGCGAGTAAAACTGAATAATCTCTTGACTCCAGCGGACATTAAGAATCCAGAAAGAATATTTCACACTTTAATATGTGTAATCCCACATTTTAACATATGTATAATCTCTATTATAAAATCACTTTTGTTAAATTACCTTATTTTTACTTTTTTGTCCCAAGATATTACTTCATTCTGTATTTTTATTTATAAATTCTATTAAGTTTGAATGGGAATTTGAGTATATGTAAATTTAATCTGTAAATACATGAATCAATGAATCTAATCAATTCACCAGTGGTATCTTCTCTTCTTTTCTGTATTATTACTCACAAGAAATAATTTAGTATTTAGTAATAGTATAGCATTCCAAAGCCACTCCAATGTGTAGTTATTTTGTTTTATTTTATTTTATCAC
>KN493785.1:1349-14136 GCA_000787155.1 Scartelaos histophorus | reverse complement strand
AGCAGAACACATGAAGATTTTGCAAGTTTCCAAAATGCTCTTTCTTTGTTTTCCCTTGCCTAGACTAGATGCCACAAAAGCCTGCAGAAATACCATTGTGGGGTAAATAAACCTTTTGTGTTGTGTTGGTATGTTTATTATGGTTTACTTGGGTTCTTTGTCTTTCACTTCCACCAAAACCCCAGCGCTGCCTTTGGACCGGTCCTTTCTCCAGTTCACAGGTGGACTGGAGCTGAAGTGCAGCTGTGGGAGCCGTTCAGTTCTCTTGGTTGTGAAGACACAAATCTGGCTGTGTAAGGTAAACCCACTGCTGCTGCTCTGGGTGATGCCAATACTGTAGTTTAGTGTGGGATTTTTGAGGACTGACCACACTGAAAAAACATCACAAAGAGGAGCAAACTTATTTGTGGGTTATTCAAAGATGTGAATAAATCTAGAACTGTGTTTTTGATGAAGAAAGAAGATTTTGCAAGTTAAAGATATTTAGCCAGTTATTGTTTCCACAGACTCAACTGATGGAATGTACTAATTCATTCAATATCTGAAAATGTAAGTGAAAACATTTGGTTATTTATGTATATAGAATCATAATACAAGGTTTGTATTAACAAAGCCAATACATGCCAAATGAAACATCCACCCAAGGTAACAGATAAGTGTGATTCAAATATGCTAATGTAAAAGGCCATTAACAATATTATACAATCTAAAATATAGCTGTTTGAACAGCTGGGTTCAACCTTCTGAAAAACACCCCTTTATTTTGGAGTATTTTTCAGCAATGATTTTCAACAGTTGAACATTAACACTGAACATGAGTGCGGCTGACCTTGTTATTCTAACTATAACCTGCCACTAAAAGCCCCAAAACAAGTTAAAAATCCTGTATTTATTCTTTATTTCAAAATATGCTTTATTGATTTAAAAAGAAAAAGTGAAAAGTGATGAAAACACAATTTGTTGCTATACAGTTTTGGTCTCAAGGCAAAAAAGTTTATGCTCTGAATTGAAAATATGTTTCTCTATTTGATATTGACAATCCAAATGTAGCAGGTTGGGATAAGGTGTGGAGAGTGCCATCCCTGCCGGCAGAGGCCAGTAGAGTTCAGTCTAGAAGATGTCCACTTTGACCCTCTCATCCTTTGTCCCCTCACACTACCTGGTCGCCCTGATCGTCCTTTGCTTCTCTGTGCTCCGTGTTGCTGTGTGGTTAGACCTGTGATGGAGGCTCTCAGCTGTTTGTGGTTCTTCAAACAGATTGTGTTTCCTCAGGCTGGGTGGGGTTCCACAGGCTTGGTGTGGTTCCACAGTGGGTGGTGTGCTCAGGTGTGGTTCCTCAGGTTGGGTGTGGTTCCTCAGGTTGGGTTTGGTTTCTCGGCCTAGGTGTGGTTCCTCAGGTTGAGTGTGGTTCCTCAGGTGTGGTTCTTCAGGTCGGGTGTGGTTCCTTAGGTTAGGTGTGGTTCCTCAGGCTGGGTGGGGTTCCTCAGGTTGGGTGTGGTTCCTCAGGTGTGGTTCCTCAGGTTGGGTGTGGTTCCTTCCTGTGTGGTTCCTCAGGTTGGGTTTGGTTCCTCGGGCTGCTTGTGGTTTCTCAGGTTTCTCATAAATGTAGATCTGCCCTGTCTTCTTGTTTTTGTTAATATGAATGTGATAAAGCAATGCCTATGTACGACTCTGGTCCACCTTGAACAAATGATCCATGTCAAGACGTGATCAGATATTCACCTTCACTATCCACAAAACGTAATTGAATTATCCATCCACAGAGACAAGTGACAACAGCAAACCAAGTTACAGGTCACATCTGTGGAGAAGCGACCACAGTAAGAATATATGTTTCTCTAGGCACTTTCCAACAATAAAAACTCCTGCATGTGGAAAAAAATGCAAACAAAATTGGTTTAATGCGACACGGTGGAAAATGATCAGCAGCAATAAATGTAAAATCGATGCCATAGTTTTCATAACGCAATACAGTCTTTTTTATTTGCCTAGTTTTCCTATAGGTCTATAAGTTATTGTTTATGTTTCAATCTTTCTCCAGATCATTAAATACACCATATGTTTGCCAAGTCCCACTGGAAGGAGATGGATCTCGCTAATGTTGCATATTGCTCCAGACAGACGCTCGTAGAAGATATTGGACTAATGAGTATAATTGCACTCATAATAGCCATACCATTGTAAAGACTTATTAAGGGTTCAGTCTTCGATTAATTCTGACCTCTAGCGCTCTCCCTCCTTCTCCTACTCCCTTCTTCTGCTTTTCTTATGGTGAACGCACACACACACACACGAGTAATGGACTGGTGTGTACATATGAGTGGGCGGGTGGTGGGCGTATCTGTAATCATTCCCAAGTTTTACCCCCAATGACCTGTTTTACTAATATGGTCATTAAGGGAAGCTATTGCGGCCACATGGCATCACAGTGGGCTGAATACAAATAAGAGGGAGTTACCTTACCTGACAACGCTCATAAAAAAGGAGGTATTACTTAAATGAATGGCTTGGATGAATGATGATCTTCAATAATCCATAATGATATCTTAGATTAGTTTACTTTCCCGTGTTCCAGTGCAGAACCAATGCTCTTTTCAATCTGTGAAGCCTTGACTGACGCTGCGTTCACTTACCCTGTTTACCAAAAGGACTTGTTTAGTGTAGCTTATATAGAACAGCTAAAGGGTACATTTGATGCTATTTTTGTTTCCTCATCACAAACATACCTAGTTTTCACACATGTTTAACACCTGCATATTCACGCTGAGTTCTTTTCTCAAGCTGAAAACACTTTGTCCACCGTGTACTGTCATGTGATAATATGTAAAGTGCTCCACTTTGTTTTCAACTCCATACACCTTCATTAAAATCATTTGGATGAGCTTGATATAGTAGACAGCCTAATAAAAAAGGATTATTCAAACTTCCATGAAACAAAACATAAATCTAGATATGTGTTTTAACATAATTTAAAGCTATTTGTGTTTTGTGTAATATAATAAACTATTAATCTTCTTAATGCAACACCCTGATTCAAATTTGTATAAGTGTACAAAGGATAAAGGCAACAACAACCCACGACATGCTTGTTTTCTCTGGCATTAAAAATTGCGAGTTTCTCTTAATACTTTGTTCCATCTGCTGCTCAACACCTCTAACCTTAATTACTGTAAGCAACACACATTTAATTACGACGTATTAGAAACAATTAAACCACACTGAAAGAAAAAAGTTTGATTTTGTTCTCCTTTTAACTTTTTGGACCAAAGTAACTGTGTTATTGCCAGATGTCATTATTCCCTAAAGCAACCTAATGGAACTAAGAATGGGACTAAAATAGGGATGTAACAGTAATGATTATGAGTGAGGCTGAAACAGGGAGGAGTGGTGCTACCCTGTGGAGTGTGCTGAAATAGACTTGTTTAATTCACTTATACCATGATCCTACTAACTGAAAATGGTTCACTATCTGGCAACCTATAACCAATAAGTGAAAACAACACAATGTCATCTTGGGTTCATCTTCCAGATCTTCTTATGCCATGGTCCCTCTTAACAGTGGTTCATTGGTTTACCTGTTGCTGATTAACTGTTGCTAGAGCCTGTACAGTTATGCAAAAATAATGCACTCTCACTGACCATGGTTTAAGAAAAAGTTTCACATAGTTTTGTAACTTGTATAAATTGGAGTATTATTTGCCAAAATGCACATAAGCATTTAAATAACATTTATAATTAGTAAAGGCAACAGCTGGTAGATATCTGCCCTTTTGCAAATAAAAAAGAAAAAGAAATGTGCACTTGACATCACATTTTACAGAACTAGCAAAATACTATCACTTCATAACTTTTTGTGAAAATAGAAGTTCAATTCCAAATGCAAAGTCTGCGTAAAAAACATCTGACTCTTTGACTCTCTTCCACTAGTTTTCTCATTTGCATGTAAAAAAACGCAAACGAGCCCAGGTATTTCTCTCTGGAGTTCAGCGACCGGGCCGTGGATGAAATTGGGCTTACATCTGACAGTTTGTGGAGAGAAGAGAGGCGCTCGTATGGCCACATTTGCAGCGGCTGTGATGTGAAACTCCACAATTTTCCACTAATGTTTTTGCCTGGGGGCCCGCAGTATACCAGGCCTATGTTGTTGTTTGTTGGGGAGTTGAGCCTTTCTTCTCTGGTGTGGTAAACACTTAATGCTGTTTTAAAGGCGATTCATTAGTGTATGGCAGCACATGTCAGACTTCTCCTGCGGGATTTTGTATTTGTACTCTTAAATTTCATGTTTAATTCATCATTACACCTCAGGCATTTTCGTAATAGGAATACTGTCAACAAAATATACTTACCATAAACGGAGAACCCTCGAAGCTAAACTGATCATGTTAAGCTGACTTGGAGGAGCAGAAAAAACGAAAAGCTAGCAAACGTACAAAAACTTCACGTGTCAGAACTCTTATGATTTATGAAGCCGTCACCGTATTGGTCCACTATACTTCATGACAGCCTGCAGTGCCATTAATCATGCGATGTGTATCTTGCACTTCCCATGGGGACCATCCACTGTCATTGATCATTTTCATGTCACCAGCTTAAGGCCCGAAAACGCAGCCTGGAGATATTAAACCTTAAATAAAGATGATGACGGACATTTCCTGACATGGCGCGAGTCCGACACAAGTCCATTCTGACCTACAGCCAAAGGGGAGCGCCTGACACGACTGGTATCTTGGCAATTATACCTCGCTGGATTAACTTCAGTGTTCACCCGAGTAGTGAGTACAAGCAGGTATCACTTGTGCTATTGCCTTAGTTACAGATGAGGAGATTAGATGACAGTGGCTCTTTGGGGCTGTACAAATGTTTCATCGTAATAAGTAATACTGGCTTTTGAGTTGTCAGGCTTTTAAGGCATAAGAAACTTTAATACTTAAGTTCTTCCATGAACACAGAGTTGCCTTTGTAACTAATGAGCATTATATACAGCTATATATGTACGTTTTTTCCATAAACCTTTTTTGTGTCAGTATCACTTTGGGCAATCACAGTATAATAAATAAAGGGATTTTTGTCTTATTCACACTTACACTGATTATACTTTGACTCATCAGACAGTGCAGGGACTCTGCCTGATTAAACCTCATTGGACTAAAATGTGCAGCCAAAGGGCACAATGGGCTACTTGTCATCTAACAATGAGAGGGTGTGTGTTCGTTAAGACATTTCTTCACTGAAATGATAACAAGTTTGATTGTATAACTTATTCCCACAAAATACAACACAAAATCTGCATCAGTAAATGTTGTTTTATTGAAGATGAGCTATGTCACATTACTTGTGGAGGGTGCATGCCACAGTGGAGGTGTTATTGCTCTGCTTGGAATCTTCCACAGTATGGCATTAAGCGTGTGTCTGTGGAGACAAACAGATGATAGCTATAAGCCAGCAATAAAACACTTATATGTATAATTGATATATATATATCAATATAATTGATGCAAGATATGTTTTGAATGCCATAACAATGCCATAATGTACTAATCCAGGCAAGGTACTGACATGTCCATAGTGACAAGCAGATGGTGGACCACCCACCTGAAAAGTTGCACACTGCACCTTTTAAACTCTAAGCTAAGGCTTGGAACAAATCAAGTAAAGCATATGCTAAGATGACTGCATGTTATGTATCACACGGGGATCACTGCATTATGGCAGCTTTGGACATTAAAGTTTAACTACCTCTTCTACTTCAACCCAGTCACCCATTTTGCCACTGCACTGTACTGTACACTATATTTTTTAGCACCACACCACCCCTTCAAGTCGCATTACAATCTGACAATGACTGAGTGGAACATTTAAAGGTGCAGAGGCTGTCGCCCACTCCTCCGTTCAAGTTCAAAGAATATCAATAACTCGCAACAAACATGGTAATCAGCTTTGGAACTGTACCCAGCGTGGACCGCCGGCAACTTTTCCAGAAAGACTGTTCACAAATGCAGTACTTCGAAGGCAATGGTATTTTAATCACTCTGTCATGGACTTGGGGACTGCTTTTAAGCGCATACCAGCTCGATGAGTGATGGGCCGAGCTATAGTGGCGAACTCTGCTGGATTTCTATGATGCGGCGATGGGAAAGCTGATTAGTGGCATCTGGGGGAATGATTAATTGATGCAAACACATTTCAATTTAACGGCTCTTTGATCAATTATTAATGAACACGTCCCTCCACCTCGCTCCCCCTTCTTTTATTATGTACAACTTCAATTAACAGGCTCTCAGGCTCTGACCTATCACCGCCCTCCCGTGCATTCACAAGCAGTTTGAGAAAGAAAGCTGCCGGGCATGAACTTGCAAAGTGAATTTGTATTTCGATTGCATGCGTTTTTACTGGGAATCGAGAATAACAAAAGGTTGGATAACCGGAGGAGTATTACAGAAAACTAACTTCTACTTTCACTACATCCATATATGGTCGTTGTTCCCATCGACTATAACCTCCAGCATTAATATATATTCACTTTTCTGCCTGGAAGTCACATTATCTCCAAAGACTCAGTTGCCGCCTGCATGACACAAACACAAAGATCCTCAACATCTCAAACTCTACCTCCTGTCTTTTCATTAGTGGCACTGTCCCATTAATCTCAAAAAGTGGTGGAAAGTATTTCATTACAAATACTAGAAATACATATACAGCCACATATCCAAAAAAAACCTGAATACTAATTCTGAGTAGCTGTATTCTGGTACTGTTACTCTTTCATTTGGTGGTATTCAGAATGCAGTTACTTTTCTATATTGAAAAGAATACATGAAAATACTTCATCATGCAGTTTTGGCTTTGAATGGCACAGTATTATAAAGGCAAATAGAACATGTGATTTTTCTAATTAGACTTAAATTAATGCATAACAAAAAAAAATTCATAACAATGCCATGTTATTTGCACTATAACATAATGCAGCTCGATGTGAAAGTATTCAGAATAGAGTACTAGACCATGTACTGTAGTATTCAGAATAGAGTACCGGAGCATGTACTGTAGTATTCAGAATAGAGTACCGGAGCATGTACTGTAGTATTCAGAATAGAGTACCGGAGCATGTACTGTAGTATTCAGAATAGAGTACCGGAGCATGTACTGTAGTATTCAGAATAGAGTACCGGAGCATGTACTGTAGTATTCAGAATAGAGTACCGGAGCATGTACTGTAGTATTCAGAATAGAGTACCGGAGCATGTACTGTAGTATTCAGAATAGAGTACCGGAGCATGTACTGTAGTATTCAGAATAGAGTACCGGAGCATGTACTGTAGTATTCAGAATAGAGTACCGGAGCATGTACTGTAGTATTCAGAATAGAGTACCGGAGCATGTACTGTAGTATTCAGAATAGAGTACCGGAGCATGTACTGTAGTATTCAGAATAGAGTACCGGAGCATGTACTGTAGTATTCAGAATAGAGTACTGGACCATGTACTATAGTATTCAGAATGGATTACTGGACCATGTACTGTAGTATTCAGAATAGAGTACCGGACCATGTACTGTAGTATTCAGAATAGAGTACTGGTCCATGTACCGATATGTTACAAAATACATTTTAATGCAGCTATTCAATATTCTGTTAAATATAATAAATATTCTATCAAATATATTTTTAGTATTTTTCCATCACTCCAAATACTGATGTTATTGTAATTGAGTAGAATATTTTGGTACTTACTAAACCCTACATGTGAGTGAGTACATTACTGGCATGTAGTTTAGTTGATTTGTATCATTTAAATAGTACTTTAAGTAGTTTTCTGTGCAGATTTTTTACTAAAATACAAATTTGGCTGTGGTATCTGCAATCAAGTATATATTTAGCTATGTAACTGTACTTTTATTTGCCTGCACATTCTCTGTGATCTTTCCACCTCTGAGTCACATATCAGTATGTATTTTATGTAACACAAGACATTAGCCATAGCAGCACAATTGTCCATTTTCCTTGTTGGGGTCAGACAGAGCTTCATGGTCACTGCTTTATTTGAACACTGGATAGATTTTGCTTCACTGAAACCTTAAATTCCCTTTGGTGAAAGCCTCCACAGAGTTTAAAGGGCAAATATTACACTGTTTTCTGATGTATTTTATAATGTTTTTTTTTTTGTTTCTTCATCACAAGCGTATGTTTAACTCACAAAGCCTGGATATTTAGGCTCAAATGGAAAACACAACATGGACCTGAGCGTTGTGGAACTCCACGTGGTAATACAGAAAGTGCTCCACTGTGTTTTTAAACTCCATACACCTTCACTATAAAATCATGTGGATGATTTTAGCCGTGGAATTGCAAATATTTACTGAACTAAAGGTAAAAGGTGTAGCTGCTAACTTGGTGGAAGAGCTCATTTTGGGTTTTGGAGATGTAATCAGACTAATAAACTAGGATTACTCGTGTGAATGTGTGAGGTATGTTTTTGATGAGCTAATAACAGCATTATAACATGTTTTAAAGGTGCACTGTGTCATTTTTGGGTTGGGGGTTGATTACCTTCTTGTTTCCATGGATATGTGACTGCTCTGCTTCAAATGTTCCACAATATGACTTAAACAGATGTACTTCACGTTTATTCAATCACAGGTTGTTTTACTTCTCAAAACTACCTTGAAAAAGTATTCTGACTGTGAACGAGGTTGCTTCTCCACAGATCTGACCTGTAACCTGGCGTTGTTTGGTGATATAAAGGTTTAATGCCATACTGTGAAACATTTCAGACAAAGCAATAAGTGGGAAAAGCAATTGGAGTTACATAATGCACCTAACAATCTATTTTGTGTAATATAAAACCTTTTAGTGAAGTGAAGCAGATTTTAAGTATTAGTGGGACATAATTACAGCTTTAGGCCGGCATGAAAATAGTCATGTATTTGAAAGTTAGAATAAGGACGAGTGCTGTTATTCTCCTAAAGATAGTTAACCTGCTGTTGTGTAAAATATCAAATTAAGAAATGAAATACACACATATATGAAAGATGGAAGATATGGCTTTGAGTTCGAGTTCTCCTTCGACTTTACAATCTTTCAAAAGAATTGCTCATTAAATTAATGAAATGTATCAGGAACTTGATTCTTCACTCCAGGACAGTTACTGCAGTTCTCAGAACGCTGTATATCGGAACAGTGATTTTTCTGAGAATTTCGAGGGTGCGAAAGAGAGAGAGAAGGAGACCTCATGAATGTGTTAAAACGAAAATTGTTCCCCTCTAGGCACGACTGCTTTTATTCTTGTAATCTCGCCAACCGCATTGAGAAAAACTCCCTTTCGCACTATAGGGTCCTTCTGATGAAACGTTTCCCATACACTGAGGTGCTGTTTCTGATCGGCCTGTAGTGCTATTGTGGACACTCAACTCAATCACTTTGCGAAGGGGGGAGATTCGCGTGAAGGTCAGAACCCATCCAAAAACACAACATTTTGGAGGATTTAATCAATACAGTTTATGCAGCAAGTTGGATTAGACCGATCAATTGTTTTTGCATCACAAATTAATTTAAATTGAGTTTTGTCCAAGGACTTTGCTGTACTTCCCATGCTTCCAGAATACCATAGAAGATACAAAAATGCAATTAAATCCTGGGGTGGATGAAATACTCAGTTTTGTTACTAAAGTAAAAGTACAAATACTCAAGTAAAAATATCACATGAAAAACCTACGTAGTATTAAAGTACCTGTTTAAACATTTACATAAAAGAGTAAAAAGTGAAAGTATTTTGCACATATTTTGAGATAATTTAAAGTGTGATTTTGAAGAGTTTTGCTCAATTTAGTTCAACAGAAATAACAGAATCAGTCCTTTTTTCTAATTGTTTTAATTTGTATAATTGCGTTAGCCCAAATTATGAACATGTTAAAAATAAACCCCTTTCAGCAAAACTCAAACAATAAAACTAAATTCTGTCAAGAGGAAACCTCGCTCACTGTCAGGATGTTTGCTTTTGAATAAATGTAAGATGTTATACCGCGTGACATATCCATCGTAACAGCAGGTGACAGGCCCCCAAACAAAGTTACAAAATGCACTGTAAAGTACAGATGCCTATTTGTACTTAAGTATAGTATTTGCTTAAGTGCTTAAATAATACTACTCTGGAATCAATGACGTGGCGCCATCCATATGTTCTTTTTCCGCCTTTATCTGTCTTTTTATTGGTATGTTTACTCAAAAGGGGAAAGCTCTCCACTCTTCACTACACCCTTAACCCCTCAACTCAACCCCGGCTATAAATAATTCATTAACCAGCTGGGGATAACAAGGGCGTAAAGACAGAACGTACGTATAGCCGGCGATCTGGGAGAGAAGCCAAAGGAAATGTAACACACAATTAGAGGGAAAAGCTGTAGAACGGTTCCACTGATGTAGCGCAATGGCCTCTCTCATCCCCACGGCGGTGAGCGGTGGATGGGTGCATTAAGGTGGACTGATAGGGGTTGAAAGTGACCCTGGGCTCGCCGCTCCAGACTAAGCTGTATGGACTTTGACTCACCAGGGCTAATTGCTCAGTGAACCAGAATGCTAGCCCACGTTGCCAGACTTAGCGCGCCCCCCGAGAGCGTATTATCGGCGATTCGCCCAGCTAATCGCCTCTGTTGTCCCCGTCATCCCCGCGAGCCATGTCCACACCTACAGAGTTCAGGGAATAGTAAAAGCAGGGTCATTTTTTTGGTTACCCCGAGATTATACTGGATAAAGGAATAACACGGCTTTTCCATTTTTCTGAGGTTTCTTTTGTGTATTTTAACATAAGCTCAAAAGTACTAGTGTTGTTACTTTAAAACTTCAAATTATGCAAAACGGATTATTTTTTCTTTTGTTTCATTCATACATGTTTGAGTAATCCTGCACTATTAGTCTGTCTGTATCTCCAAAGCTCTGTTCCACCTCGTGATGTCATGGAGTGGTAGTTGTCATATTTACTTTTACTTTTACTTTTAGCTCAGTAGAGATCGCCAATTCCAAGGTTGAAATCATCCATGTGATTCTAGAGAAGATGTAATGATTTTTAAAAACACAGTGGAGCACTTCCTGTATTACCACTTTATATCACAGGGTGGAGCAGTGTTTTCTGTTTGAGAGAAGAACTCATTAATACCACATTACATTATGACGCAAATGGAATAGTTTGTCTTTGTTTAATGAGCTCGGTGGTTTTGTCTAAGAGCAACTGGCCTTTTGTCTGAGTTATACATCAGTGTTTGGGACTTGACCTTTAAAACAATGAAATATTTACCCAAAGGAAGCTGATGGGACATTATTTCAGGTGAAGAAGCAAAAATATCTCTGCTCTAAATGAGAACCAGGACACAGAATAACTTTTATAACCAGTTCATTTATTCATAACTGCTCACTTATATTAGCTTTTAAGCAATTGTGAAGAGACATTTTAGCAGTAAAATATCTGGGCTAGTTGTTTTAAGCGACTGCGGCTCAGTGGCTCTTCAACCCAAAGGTCTGAAGATTGATTCTCATTATGTTGTTGTGTCCTTAAGCAAGGGCTGCATTACATAGTAGTAAGAAAGTGATGTGTGGTGGTGGCACAGATTGGAAGCCTTGCTTTGGTCACTGTGTCCCAGGGCAGTTGTGGCGACAATAGTATCTCCACCCAGTACAGTGTGAGTGAATAATGGCAGGGGGGCTTCAACAAACCTGTAATGCACATTACAAGTGTAAAACATTATTAGGATTATTGAAGCAGTGTGGTGTAAAGTAGCAATGGCATTTCTCAAATATGGCAATTTGCAGAATATTTTAACCTATGTGTTGCCCCTTTTCATTACAAAATATATGAAATGTTAAATCCAGAAGTCTGTATTTTTTTATACAGACAAATATCAGTCTGGTCATCACTCCATCTGTGGCTCCTGGAGTTGAGCCAAGCTCAAACCCGACCGCCCAATCAGGATTGTTTATTTCAGTGAAGTGTGAAATGAAGGAGCTCATCCATCATTTTGAAAAAAAAAATTTAATTTCTCAAGTTAAGAGAGTTTAGTGTTTTTCTCATTGATTTCTCATATTCAGTCCCTTAATATTTTGTTCCTTTATTTTTCCCTCATTTGCAGCCATGTTTGTTCTGATAATTCATCCATTTTCTTCCACTTGTACGGCTCAGGTCATGGAGGCAGCCGTCTAAGCAGGGATTCCTAGACTGTCCTCACCCCACTTCCTCCAGCTCCTCCAGGGGGATTCCAGGGACTTCCCAGGCCGAGATCCACAGTCCCTCCAGCGTGTCCTGGGTCTTCAACTCATTTTGACACTGGTGAGCGCAAGAACTCAGATCAACTGGTAAATCGAGAGCTTTGCCTTTAGACTCCCTTTTCACCACAAGTCCCCAAGATCCCTGAACTCTCCTCTTTACCCCTCCACCCACCTGGTTTTGATAATTCACCTGACACTTATGCACTTCTGAACTCGCAAACATTCACCAATACTAATATACTGCAATGATAATATTATATTTACATCGTTGCTGCAGTGGCTAAATTGTCCAGCTTGAAAGAAAATATATACTTCTTCCCATAACACCAAAAATACAATGGAAAAAAGATACAAACATGTTTCTGGCCCCACTCCCCAATCCCCCTGTCACACTTTAGTTCACAGTTAGCTTTTTGCTCTTTGTCAACGTGGACTTTCACTCACAATGACCACTGACCATAGTAACTACTTGCATTTATCTGCTTTGCCCTTATTTCCATGTGATGTCAATACAGGACAATACTGACAAAATTACA
>KN493783.1:42868-62076 GCA_000787155.1 Scartelaos histophorus | reverse complement strand
CATGCAACACGTTATAATTTATCCAGGTTTGAGAACGGCTAAAACTTTACTTGCCACTCTCCATATTATAAATACAAACTTATATATATTGAAACTAATAATTGCAATAAACTTTGACATGGTTGTGGAGCTCTTGAACTGTAGCGTTTTTATTTCTCAGAAGAAAAGCCTAATTAGCGGCCTTGACAACAGCGGTGTCCAGTTCTCCGCTGAGCCTAGGACTGCTGACTTTGGCTCTTTAACAGTGTGTGCTCTTAATGACTGACCCACAGGTCCACCGAGCTGCTGCCGCCAACACCATCTGATGAAGAATTAGAATAATGAGGCTTTTGCTGCTTTTCTTTCCCATTTCCATCAGATGTAAACAATTTATTAGCAAATGAAATCTATAAAGTGAGAGCTTTTATGGGTGAGAAAGTAATGTTGACTCTAAATTGAGGTTTTAAAATAGCCTCATCATTGTTCTGCTGCTTTATATGTGTGAGCATTTACAGACTTGAGAATAAGTTCATGGTGTTGCTATTGTCACAGTTAAGTTTGCATTGTAGAATTAAAAAGGGTTAATTCAGGTTTCAGCTTCCAGATTACATTTTGAGGACTTTTCCACATTCAAAAGATAGATTTTTTGTTTCTTAATTGTAATTTATGCGGCAATTGTGCTAGATATTGATCATTTTGAAACCTGTGGACACCAGAACATTTAGAACATTTTGTTTTATAGTTTTCAGCCTTCATCACCTTGTTGATTTCAAATGGAAAAGTTAGATTTTTAAGTTAATGGGCTCATATGACGCTAATTTCTGATCTGTTATAATATGGTTTCTTCATCACAAACATATCTAAACTCCATTCAGTTTCACTTTAATCCCTCTGGGTTTTTTTTTTTTTTTTGAGTTTTTTCTTGCCGAAGAAGGAGGGTCTAAGGACAGGAGATGCTGGGACAATTATCCATTTGCCTGCTTGTTGTTGGACATTCTGTATTTTTGAAAATGTTAATTCATTATTAATTTTTTTTTATTTTTTTTCTTATTCTGCTTCATTCTCTGACATCTCTGTTTGCTAATTTAACAATAGCTGAGATAACTGTTATGATTTTGGGCTATACAAAAACACATTGAATTGAAGTGAATCATTTGCATAATTTTAGACTCTAGTGATCAAAAGGTAAAAAGTAGCTGTTAAATAAAACCACTTCATGACATCACAAGGTGGAACAGAGCATTTTGAGCTTTAGAGATGTAGACTGACTAATAATAAAGGACTTTTCAAACACATAAATATAAGAAAACACAACTCCATTTATGATTTTGAGGAGGTAAGAGCTTTATAACATGTCTCACAAGAGCCATTTTGTGCATAATGTAGGACCTTTAAGTCAGTATAAGTCAGTTTTATACATGCACGTTTCATTTACTGAGACCAGACCAGATATAAACTGATTCAGCGACATCAATATTCAGCCTGAGTCAGTAGAGGACATTATTTTGATCATACAATAGCTAACTGTTTTGTCCGGCTCTATCAGATTAACCAATGTTATTATTTAAAAAATGACTTTATCTCTTTTATATTTGCCTTACAGCCTGGGCTTTCTAGTGCTAATACCCCTATTTCTACGAGAGAAGCCCAAATGCTCATGAATATCTCATTCTTTGATTTTGTGTGGAGATTTGCCACTGGCATTTGGCGCTGCCTTTGTGTTCACTCCTCACAGGTTAAAGCCAGTGCAGTGGAGTGCTACTTGAATAAACAACACAAAAAAAAAAAAAAAGAGGAATTGCTATCTAGTGGACAGCTTTTAATACTGAAATTGGTATTTTCAGAATTTTCTTTCAAAATATTTACTGGGAATTTCACTTTGGACAGTTTTCTTTTAATCTCTCTCAATTTTCTCTTTATTCCCTCCTACTCTGTTTGATTTTTACAGCTGGCTATATTTAAAATGCAATTATTGTTTTTTATTTATCGTATTTACATGAAAAGGTCATCCCATTATGCATAAAACACCAACTACTATATATTAATGCTCCAATCACCGACAACTTTTACTGTTTTGTGTCATAGGTCAGAACGATTAAAAAGTGTGTTGAAATTGAAACTTTTCTGGCTCCCAACCAACTGGCCTTGTAATGAATTCCTGCACAGGGTCAAGCGCAGATGTATGTAGATAGAATGCCTAATTATTTATTTCCAGTTTTATGAAACAAATCTGCAAATTATTTCCATATGTACATCCCACAGGCTCTAGTGTTTAAGCATGGGCGAGCAGTTAGCGGGGTCAGCCCAAAAGCACGCTACATGAAGCAGATCGCAGCACTGCCAACAGCTGGTCTGACCCATCGCATTTACATCTCGGTGCCAAGAAGCCCACGAGCGAACAACATGTGTGTGCGAGGCGGCCATTTTGAGCCGTTAGGTAACCAAGGTTAGCGGGTGCAGTCTTCATCTTCATTACAACGGCGACAGGGCAATGTGAGGTGTGACAAATTTGACAAATGCAGGAATATAGTAATATGAGCAGCTTAGTTTAACCTTTGGTCAATTGTTGCGAAACCTTAAGTGCCCTGTGAGGTGAATTAATGATGCAAAATGATGCCTTACTCTCTTATTTCGGTGCAGTATTTAACTGGACAAATGGCCTCTTTATTCAAAGTGCATATAATTTTTAAGCATTTAGGCTGTTGAGTTGTCAGCTTGTTCACATTAGCATATCAAAAGCAAGCCTAGCAGACACTTTTAACGTCCTTTTTAGATGTAAATTCTGCACACGGTGACGAGAATAGAACAGATTTGCTATAAACTATTTTGTGTGGCTTGTAATAATCTACAATTAACATTTATATTCTAAATGACAAAAACACAGCATCACCGAACAAAGGGTATTACACAAAGAATATAAAATCATTGGTTTGCAAGTCTGTTCTTATAGATATGAGGGTTGCGGGTTAATTTTCCTATAGATTACTGTGTCTTGTAAGTGTTCAAAGACATGTATGTGAATTAATTGATAGTAATATAACAACAGAAGAATCCATTTTATCCATGCAGCAAGCAAAAGTATATATATGAAACCTAAGGTCAAAATAAACCATGTTTACAGAGAATTATAACTTAAGATTATATATACAAATTAAAAGTGCACACTGCAGTACCAGATGAGATATATCTGCACAATTATGGAAGATAACACTGGTCTCTTAAAGGGCCACACATTCAGTCACCTCTATCAAACATAATAAAGAAGAATTCATGTTTCTTATGTTTCAGTCACTGTTATTCAACTTATAGATGGTAATTACAATTAATCTCTGGCAACCCCTCTTTCACAGGTCTGGATCAATCACCAAATGCACCTCATAAGGTAGGCATAATATGCTCAAAGATATTAAAAAATAATAAAATGATTGTCTGGCATGTCTAGAAGGACATCTTTGGTCACGACTCCAACCATTGATTCTATAGAAATGATAAATGGTCACATTTTTATATAGAGCTTTTCAACTTTAAAGATACTCAAAGCACTTTACATAAAGAAACTACTCACCAATTCACACAGATTCATATAAAAGACTAAGCAGAGATTGGGAGAAAGGCGGGTCAAGTGTTTTGCCCAAGGACGCAGCAACAGCATTAATCTGTGTTGATCTGCAGTGGATCCGCACATCCAACCTCTCAAGCAATGATGTCAAGAGCAGGATTCAAACCACTAACCTTCAAATCAGTGGACAACAACTCAGCTGAGCTACTGTCACCCACAATGTGCAATATTTTTCAGTTCTTTCGGATACTTTTTTGCTTTCTATTTCCCTCAGCATATTTGTTCTGATATGGACAGCCCCGGCAGGTCCCTGAGTGGCTGTTCCACCTGTCAGTCACATTCGGGGAGATACGCCCATGACCAGACTCACATCTTTGTAGGATCCCAGGCAACCAAATTTATACATTGCAATGATCTTCAATCTCCAGTCTCCAGTCTTCAATCTTTCATATAATATAACATGTGCATGAAATGATGTGTAATACCTCTATTTTAACACACCCATCAGAAAGGACATACAGTAACACAGAGCAAGATTTATCACAATGGCTTGCCTCCGCAGAGAGTCGGGGCTTATAACCAGCTCTGAACCACTGGAGTGAGCCCGTCTGGCTTTCTGAATTACACTGTTGTTTCTGGATGGACTGGGGCCTGCAGGGACTGACTTAGAGTAATGCCCTGCCCCATATCTCCCTCAGCACTGTGCCCGGTGCAGCTCTACGCAACAGCAGCCTTACTTAATGTGATCCTCCCTTGGCTTTCTGAGGCGGAAGTGTAGAGGAGACAAAGGCTAAAGACAGTTGACTCACTCATGCACAATACACATACATATATTTGTCCTTTTTGTCTTTAGGAGTATGTAGTATGGCTCAATTCGTTTTTCATCCCAGCTTTTTTTTTTTTTTTTAAGAAAACTTAAAAATGCACTGTTCTTCATTACTATTATTCTATCTTTTAATTTATTTTGACTAACTAACATGCATGTGTGTTAAACCCTAAAATGAGACACGTAACGTTAATAATTAATCATTTTTGTCTTAATTTCTGTGTATTTAATAAAGCAAGAGAAAAAATAGCATAGCATGGTCGATCAATATGTGCGCTAAACCCTTAGGCTCTTCATTATTAAGTGAAAGAGCAACAAAACTAGTATCACAATTACTGAAGACGACAAAATAGATAAAAAAAAAAAATAAGGCACGCTAAATTAAATGTGTACTGTGTAACAATCTGGTTAGGAGTCTGCTTTTTTTTGCATACTAGAGTATATCTCTGGCTCTATCTTACATATATTCAATTTCAGGTCGTTTTATGGCTCAAAAATACCAAGAAAAACTAGCATTCTGACTTGTAACTTGGTCTGGTTTGGTCTCCATGATGATAGAAAGGTTTAATACTATGAAATATTCTAGACAAAGCAATAATCTATGAAGAAAAGCATTTCAGAAGTTCCACAATGCACCTTTAAATTGTTTTTCAGCCCTGCACCATACAACTTGTGCTAATCTCATGATTGATACGTCACATTAAACCAGTGCAAACCTCCAGTCTCAATAAAAGCACACATTGCACATACGGCGTATTGGACAAAGCTCTTCCCAAAATAGACCGTGGATTTCGTGTCTATTAAGTCTGTCTCCGAGCTCCACGCCGCATCTCGGATCTTGAGATTTCTCTGCCTCCTCCCCGTTCGGTTCCTAAACAAAGCCTGTGCAGTGAAGTGGAGGGGAGAGAACACAAGAGAATCAATCACACAATTATCCAGATTTCCACTGTCACTTCAAACCGAGGGGAACTCTCCACCCGAGCGCCGGATTGGTGTGGGGGTGTGCGAGCGTGACTGTTTATATGGGCACAAAGTTTGTTTTAATAGAGGACTATGGCAGCGTCAATCCTCCCAGCAGACGAGTCCTCTATAGGATGGCAAGAACGTGAAAAATAAGTGAAGAGAAAAGAAAAAAGTATTATGGCTCACAGCACGAGGGTTCGGTTGCACAGAAGAGAAAATTTAACACGGTTGTTTTCAAGTCTCGCAAAGCACTGCAGGATTTGTATTGTATCTGCATCCTTTTGCTTTGTTTGCACTGAAAAGAAGCACAGAGGTCAAATATTGTCCTGTAGTATTGCAAGGTTAGGGCATGGCAATGAATACACTGAATACAAGTAAATGTAGACGCTTAAAAGTAACACCAGACTTTGCCACAGAGAAGAGAAACTAAAGTCGTGTTGAACCCAGACAAGTCTTACAAAGCATTCGACTTTATGCACCAGTTGGCACATAAACTAGAACTATTTGCACTGGTGAGCCTAGTGTCTACAAAATAAAACAGTCATTGGTCCATTGCACCAACAGTAGAAGTTGTAACCTCAGAGATTGCATTAATTTCCTCATTTGGGGAGACTACTTTTTGCCATTCGCACTGCAAAATTGTGTCTTTGAGGCTTTGAATTTACTTGGTGTATGTTAAAACAGCAAACTCATTATAGGTAAAGCTTAAAAATGAGCTTGCAGTTTGTAAATTATTCAATATTTCAGTGACTGTAAAGCAATTGTTTTACTCCTTGGAAGACAATTATTCAATATTTCAGTGACTGTAAAGCTAGTGTTTTACTCCAACTCCTTGGAAGAAGACATTTTTTTAATTTAGTTTGTTTCAAAACAGAAAAAAAAACTAAATAATGGATTCATAGTCAAAGTCAAAAGCTAATAAAACTTATTTCCTTTTTAGTTTGTATTTGTTTTGCTTATTAGAATATAGAAATGTCACTTATCCAATTGCATCATAAAAAAATTATGTGATGACATTTTTAAATATTAAACTTATTTTAGTTTTTGCACAACACAAATTAGATTAAAGTAAATAATTCATTAATGTGTTGTTTAATTTATTAAAAAATTGGCATAGTTTTCAGAGTAATATAACAAGATAGCAGATAAATTATTGAATCTAAAATTTCAATTGGGAACATGTGGGGTTTTAGGAGCCCAGAATTGGACTTTCATTATTCATTTATATCATAGGGGGGGCCCCAAGTGACTTTTTTTTGTCCAAGACCCTGGAATTTCATTTGACGGACCTGCTTCTAGGCTCCAGAATGAACACATCTTTGAACACAGTGTGACCATAGGCTCAAAGCAGCTCTAAAATCCCTCATTAAAGCATAAGCGTTCTCTGTCAGTTTGGTGCACTTCATTTTGAGATCTTAATTAACAATCTTAATGTTGTGCCCCAGTCTTTCTCCTTGAATACCTCTTAAATACAGTATATCGCTACGGAGAAAGTTTCTGTAGTGGGAGCGGCTCAAAACCCAGGTGCCCTTGGGTGAGAGACATGTTGTGCTTACTGAACATGTCTTTAATGAAAGAGGGGAGTCCATAAACTTGACTCTGCCCATCCCTCGTCTCACCGCGTCTACATCATTAACCAGCCAGCCTTCTGCTATTGATCAACCTGTGATCCTGAAATATTCACAACACATGCACAATAACAACTGGAAGGGCGCGCACACAGGGCTCAAAACACAGTGCAGGGCTACAGTGCTTTAAAGTGAGTCTTACTGTAGAAGAATGCACGAAAAGTTAGTGCATCTACCAAAATAAATGTGATGAGATGCTGTTTTCTAAATATTTCTCAAAATGAAATCCATGTATTTTTATTCCATGCCAGTTACAACACATCTTGGCAAGATACTGCAAGACTTCATTGAAATCATTCTGAACTGCAGTTTTTTTTTTATTTCTTTTTTTTGCTTTGGCAGTAAAATAAATACATGGAATAAGTAGAAAGTAAATAAACAAAATTGAATTAGAGCTTTGGCATGAAGCATGGACTATGCAGGACAATTATAGTAGCCTCAGAAATACACTTATGAGTGTCTTATTTTTACCACTATTTGTAACTAAACTTATTTGAATGTGACTCTTTCTTTTCTCTGGTTTGGGATGGAGCAATCAAACTGTGGGTTTGTGTCAATGTTGCGTGCAAAGGGTTTAGGTTCAACTAAGCTTTTGCTTCTGGCGAGTCCTATTGAACATTGCTGTCACTTTTTCTGAATTATTTATTTTTTAAATCTTTTTTTTTGTGTGTTACTGTTATGACCCAGCTCGGCGAGGGTGTAGGAAGTAACAAAAAACACCAAGGTGGAAAATGGAATAAATAAGTAATGTTTAATTAACAGGGATGTAAAAGGTTTAACTTAGCAAAACATAGTAAAATATGCACAGAAACTAAACCAGGTTAAGAAACAACATAACAGGATTAACATAAAACAAGTTTTGTGCTAAAAACAGGTCACGCGAGTTCACAAAACGAGTGATTAAACTAAGGGACACATAAAACTAAACTAAACCAAAGAACCCACAAACAGAACAAAAGTGACCAAATCAAAAAGCACAAACCAGAACAAACCAAACAAAACCGAGTGTCTCAACACACAGAAGTCACAGACTAGCACAAACAGAGTGACTGACACAAACGAGACACATTGGCAGACTGGCCACAAAGGCCACAGCCCTGAACAGGAGCTGTGATCTTTTTAAATAGGGGGAGGAGGCTGGAGGCGGGGCCAGGTGAAGGATGCTCCACCAATCAGGGACCAGGGCTCGTGCAGCAGGAACAAAATGGCAGCAAAACACACAAAAATACAAACTGAAGGCCTGGGGCCGTAACTGTTACACTGTGTAACAAATTGGTTGAATAAAATAAAAATGAAATTAAAATATCAAGTCCCAAATCTACAAATGGGTCAATGACATATAAGGATTTTCAACAGCCAAATTATAAAAGCTAGTTTGCATTGAACTTTTTCAAATATTTACAGTGTTAGGTCTGCATAAATCTGTTTGACTTTTATATTAAGCATTTTAGTGGGTTTTTTATGTACATGAATTGGATATGACCTTCAAAATTGTCATGTGGCGTAACAAGAATAATGTTAAAATTGTTTTATTTTCTAAAACATAGTTGGGATGTTAATCAAGTTCTGAGTGATATCAACATGATATTGAGATTTGAAAACATGGAAACATGATATTTGAAAAAAACTGACACAATCGTACAATATTTGTTTGAATATTAAAGTGAAAATATCTATTCAAGAAAGCTGAAATTTCATGTGGGACTACAAAACACTTCAGAAAATATGTCAAAAAAGAAAAAAAATGTATTTGATTAGATTAAGAGTAATTTTTAAAGTTTAAAATCAAGAGTTAAGGGGCAGACGGTTGCACCACATGACATTTTAACACTTTAAGTAAAAAAAAACAAAAACATGCAGAATAACTAATGATTTCTGAAACAATTATTTGGTTCCATGGGGTCAGAGGTACTAGAGGTATGTGGGGAATTATTATGAAATTTGAACCTTTTAAACTGAAGAAATTACAACTGGACAGACGTCATATCATTGACCCAAATACAACTTTTTATGTATTCTTTTTTATATGTATATTTGCTTTATGTTATTTGTGTATTTATTTTATGCACATGGAATTTTCTAAAACACTGTAAATTTCAATACATTTTTCAACGTTTCTTCACAAATTGCTTCTTGATTGCCATAAAACCACCAAACTAAGTCAAAATGTGAGAATCTGCCTTAAACACTTTCATAAAAAATATAACTATTCATTATAATATCCCTCATTTCCAATTTAAATTCCTATTGGCTTGTCACAGGTCCACCCAGTGTCCCTCTCAATGTCAGGGTTACCTCATTTGGGCGGAGATCCACATAAAGATTAATATGGGTGCTCTCCTCGGCGGGCGAAGGGAGCATTATCTGTTTATTTTGTTAAAGGCCTGTTTTGTGTTTGTGCTGGGAATGATTGATCACAGAGGCAGAGGGGACGGCGCGGTTGGGACAGCGTACTGATATAAATCACATCTGATAGGGGGCAAATAGATAATTGGTTGTCTAGCCCTATAGTCACGAGGAGAGTGCCGCTATCTTCCAGAGAGGCAGATAAACTAGAGGGCACCGCACAATGATAACAACATGCTTGACTGTCAACAGATGCAAAATTACAACCTCTCTTCCAGCCCATTAGTTATTCCCCCCATAGTGTCTGAATTATTTTGATAAAGAGTTTAAGTGGATTGGAAGTGTAGTGATAGAAAGTTGTTATTGGCGTGAAACAAAAAGGCGGTAAGCTAAAGCGTGATGCGTTTCACCCCACAGTGCAGCCCTCGGGGGACGATCTCCAGATCTGGGACTAGGTCTGGTCAGGGATACATTAGCTGGATCATTTGTTCTGAGCTTTAAGTTGTGTTTTAATGTTGTTACCTCATCAAAGACATAGCTGGAGTTGTGTTTTGTAACCCTTTATTATTAGTCTGTCTTGGTTAACAGCTCCTTTTACTGTTAAAATTATCCAAATTATTCTTGTGAAGGTGTATATAGTTTAAAAACACAGTGGAGAGCTTCCTGTTTTACCACATGACATCACAAGGTAGAAATATGGGTCTGTTTGAGAGAATAACATAATAAATATGCAAGATTAAATGTGTGAATAAAACAAAACACAACTCAGTTTTATTTTTTTATTTTTTTATTTTTTAATGAGGTAACGACATTACAGCATAGATCACAAAATAGCATAATATGGGCCCTTTAGCTATGGTGCATTGGTGCATTATTGGGTTTGTGGAGCAAATCCCGAATGCAGGGAGAAATATTAAAACTCTGCAATGAAAGGCCCAGAAGACAAACTCGGAAACCTCTTGCTGTGAAGCTAGAGTGATCATTAAGCCACATGCCACTTTAATTCACATTACGTCTATATTACTTCTTTATTAACTGATACGCAGAAGTTTCCTGTCCAGAAGCAACTTAAACCCTCATCTGCTTCAGTGCACCCATTGCTGGAAAGAGAATCACATTACTTTGGCTTCTCTCCTTTTCCTCTTCTCTTCTCCTTTCAGCAAGCTCAAAAACGGACTTTCTTTTGAGGTGAAGTGGTAGCGGTTTCAACAAACTTTGTGCTAACTACGAGGAAACTGCAGCTCAAAAAAGCCGCTAAGAACTGCAGCATTGGTTTAGCAAACAGCGTCTTCATCAGTTACGCTAGAAGTGTAGGGAGTTTGATTGACAACCCAACAACCAATAGATATGCCTGACAAAAACGGATGCATCATGGGACTAGGCACAAAAAAGTATATTACACCTTTGCTAGGCAACCAACAGGAAGTCAGCAAGTCTTTTAATTCTTTTTTGTTTTTTTCGGTCATCATAATTACAAGGCTACTGCATCTCTATAATGCTTTTTTGAACTTTCATTGACAATTTGAAAAAAAAAAAAAAAATCCTCCCCCTGTAAAAATCCAAGCCCCTGTAATATTCATAAAATAAAAAATCAAATGAGAAAAATACCATTCTTAGTCTAAATTTGTACTTCTGTGTGACACTTCACTCATCACTATCACTCATTTCTCCTCCCTGGTCATCTCTTTACCCCGGTGACCATGGCAACACCTAATCAATACAAATGACACCATCAAGGACTCTGAACAATAAGGCATCAAACTCAACAAGCCACTTTACCCATCTGCTGCTGCTTCTTTTGACACATTTGTGGTTGCCATTTTGTACTTTTTCTCTTTTCTGATAGTAGCTTTTTGCAATCAGATGATGTCAGAAACCTAGAGGGCCAATATTGTTAAATTGGTTTGACAGGGTTTTAAAAAGAAACCATTGAATAGAAAATAATTATAGATAGGAACTGGGTAGCCTTATTTAAGTCATTTTATGGGTTAAGGCTGTAGTATTTACCACTGTACAGATATGATTGAATTCTATTGATACTTTGCATTACAGTGCGGGTGTTTGCATGTTTCCTTAATAGTCGAAAGTTAACATGGACGCAAAAAACATTAACACTTTACCAAGCACTGTCAAAAAACTTTTAATATAGTTCAAAAACTGAAGAAAAATTTTATTTAAACAACATATTTCAGGAGCCTGTGATCAATACGGTCTCCTGAAAATGTCAGCTATTTCTGATCAGTCTTAAATAATAAATAAAGATCTGATTAGGAATAATAGAGCTTCTAACAGAATAGTGTTTTTAATTAGCTTCACACCCACAGGAAATGTTGATGACAAGTTGCAAAATCAGTTCCATGTATCAATAACTTCATTCAGCATACAGTAGCCTCAGGTGGTGGAGGTGCTGGAACGTTTCTGGTTCAGTCCAAACTTGTGAGTGACGGTGGCTGGAAATGAACACTGGCACAGATTGGCAGTCATATCTGTTAATCAACCTGTTATGAACCAAACAGAAAAGGCAAGTTTGAAATTAATAAATTAAAAAAAATAATAATACAAATTTAACAAAGGCTTAAATCATAACCAAAATGTATGCACCCAAATTTGGAAACTATAAGTCTAAATACAGGAATTAAATTAAACTATCTGTGGGAATTAACTTAATGAAATGGAAATTAAATGAAATAAAAAATATAACTCTGTGGACTTACTTACTAATTTATTGTTTGCATTTTTTCTTTATCTAATCAGTTATAGAAAAAGATTAACAAAAAGTGAAAAAAATTCTATGTTGTGTTTTCATTCTATAATTTAAAAGCAACTGCGTCTGCAACTAAATATTCAGAATACAGTACTCTGATTGGGTCATGCATCAGAATACATTACAAAACCCATTTTAATGCAGGTATTCAGTATTCTGTAACGACATTTTTATTCTTCCCATCACTGCTTACCACCTGTGAATTGCCCGGTTTAGCTTTAGTATAATATTCATGGATTTCAGCTGTTATACGCTTCCATTTTGAGAAAGGCTGACCGTTCAAACGATATTATATTTTGTTCGACGTGTTAATTGTTATGGAAGGCAGTCCTAACTTTTCGTAATTCTGAAACCCATGGGTAGTCGAATAATTGACCTGGTTCACACAGCTAAATTTTCAGCGACATGACTTCATAGGTGGTGCACAGAGGGAGAAGTCTGAGAATAATTGCCGTATATATAATCGCTGATAGCATTGACACAGCGGTTTTGCAGTTAAAACGAAACGCCCATGTGCTAGTAGGTCTACCGCACACACACATGCATAGATAGAGCCCTTGTCTTGATTAAATAGCCTGACAATGTGCCAAATGTATTGCACTGTTGCCAGGGAGACCACACTGACCTTGAATGCTTTGTGCGTCAAGAGTTTGCCAAGTGTGCGATCCAGCAAAAGACGAAGGACGTAGCAACAAAAGTATGTAGCACTTTAGCGCGGCGAAGATGACCATTTTGTTTGAGAAGTTGCCACAGAAAGGATGTGGCTAATTAGTGAATCAGAGGTGAAGAAGGCAACTTTAGAGATTTGCATTCTTGATTAGAGTGGTTGAGTCACGACTAATTACGGGTGCCATCAAATTCAAGACGTTTTTATGGAGTGCGATTGTTTAAGAACTTAGCCTTTTTAACCTTGAGAAGTGCCCTAGTCTTTACAATAGCACAAGGATTAATGAAGTCTTTGAATAAAATGCTTTTCATGAATTTATGCATGTGTTTCTCAGACATTCTTTGGTAATATATATAAAACAATCTGACTGCTTTACTTGCTGACTGCTTTTCTGAGAGCTACATACAATGCAACCTTAATGCAACCTATTAACTACACACAAAAAAAAGTTCTAGATGTCATACTAAATGTGACAAATGCATCAATATCCAAAATGAAACAATAACATTCACTTTAAACTACTCTAAAACTTGCACATTAGGCAAATATTTGTGAATTACCCCCCCAAAAAAGTTGGGGAAAAGAAAATATTGCTTGGTTTTGCATAATGTTTCAGAAATTCTTAATCAGATCATACATTTTAGCAGAGATATCGCTGGGGAATATGACCTTTTTACCCTTGTGATTTGTGTATTTGTGTGTTTGAGCTTTTGAAAAGGATTAACCAGATGAAATGTATTGCTTCATGAAATTCATATTTTATCACAGCACGGATGGTATTTGGAGACCGTCAATGAAGTCAACAAACACCTCCTGAATTCTTGATGCTGAAGAAGAAATAATTTGCATAACATTAGGGGAGCACTTTTAAAAGGCAAATTATAAGTGAGGATTTATTTGCAAACATCCCTGATCCATCACCTGTAAGTACAGATTAGCATGGACGCGGTGTGTATACATATTTATTTGTGCGAGATCATTGTTGGAGCTGCTCTGCTGGCGGTGAGCTCGCAGTCTAATGGATTTGTCACATGGCGTCAAAGCCTGAGGGACTAATGTAGCATTAGAGAGCAGGCATGTGCGCTTCTGCCTCTATCCACTTTATAGGACTGTAAAAAAAATACAGTTAAAGCTTGGGGTGTGTGGAGAACAAACAGATGCACTGGTCTATTCTTTAAATGGGATATTGGGTTCTCTCGGGAGTGTTTTGTGCCGCGGAGGTTTGTGTTGTTGTTGCCTGGCGTTTGATAAGACTTCCTGTTTCTCTGTACCAAATATGGGGAGTATGGCGTCTCTACGTGGGGTCCTCAGGTGGGAGGAGGGTCACCTGCTGCTGCTCTGTGTGTTTCTTTTAGCATCAGGCAAACACAAGTGCACAGTCACCTCCATACCAATGTTTCAGAGTAAATGAATTTGTCACACAGGAAAATAGTAATTAGACACATTTAGAACAAACTCCAGACAACTGAAAAAAAGACCATGAATAAATCCACTTTTTGTTAGTTTTTTAGTAAAACCAGTAGAAATAGACCTTTATCTATCATCTGTTCCTCATTCATCTGCTGTTTTTGTAGTAACTGTTATATTCAAATTCCCTTAACTCACCGCTGTCCCAAGCCACTAGATTCAACTCCTTGAAAAGGCAGTTTGTGTCAGAGGAGAGTTATCAAGTGCATCAAGCAGCAGGTGCGATGGGGAGGAGCTCAGTCACACAGGACGAGCTCAGAGTAGAGCCGTTGCTCCAACACATAGAGAGGAGCAGCTGAGGTGATTTGGACATCTGTTCTGGATGCCTCCTGGACGCCCTGGAGAGGTGTTTTGGGCACGTCTCATCGGGGGGAGGCCCCGAGGAAGATCCAAGACACACTGGAGGGTCTCTCAGCTGGCCTTGGAACGCCTTGGGGTCCCCCCGGAGGAAGTGTGAAGGAAAGGGCAGTCTGAGCATCCCTGGCCAGACTGCTGCCTCTGTGAGCCAGCCCAGGGTAAGAGGGAGACAATGCATGGATCTTTAGGTTTGTGAGTGTTTTCATAACTTTACTGCTGTCACATTTATGATCATCCTTTCTGTGTTTAACTTTCTCTTATGATGTGTTATCAGATATTGACACTGACTAGTTTACCTCTTTAATATTAAAGAAAGCAAAGATACCCATCTTTCTTAATATTCAACAGCTAGAGTTGTGTCGTCATGTGTCGCATTTGTATTGCTGCGTGTAACTCCTCATATTTGTCCTTACTTGTTCTTGGTGATGGACGACGGCCTCTTGTTCGGGACGACTTGAGCAGCTGGTGGTTGACATTATAGCTGCCGCAGAGGAGGCCTTGATTATTGTCATTCCCATCACACCAGGCCTCTGTGTGCTCCCAGCTAATTGATGGGGTTTTTCCTTTTGATTTCTTTGGGGGAAACAATCCAGCAGATGTACATTCATTTACTGTGAGGAGATTGCTTCCATTGCCACATCATTGTCCATCCATTACCATCGCACCAGCACAATACCCTCCACAGGTAATATCTTTGAGCTGTTATTTGGGCGCACTATTGTTTTGCTTTTGTTTGTCGACTAGTGCAATGTGTTGTTATTATATGTCAGGGACAAATTGGAAATGAATAGATGAAATTTTCACTCATTTGGAGCAATTAAGTCAAAAGGGTTGTAACGCACCTCCAGTCACTTGTTAATTACAGGTTTACTCTGGAGCGCTTTGCTTCTGTCGTGACATGTTTTCTTTATTCTGTAATGAGAATGAATAATGCAGAATAGGAAAACAAAGCTGGGCAACTAATCTCGTTTATTATTTGTTTGAAATGAGAGGACGTGTGTTGATGTAGATGTAAAGTTGATAAACAGAAAACTAGATAAACACTTTATTTCTGTACATAAACTGCAAGTCTGGAGGCTCTGGTGGTGCTTGTCCAAAATCTGAATATAGTAAACTTGCTCTGGGAGGGCATCCGGTATAAAAACCTATGGTAAAGCATTATGTAAATGACTGCGCATTACCAAATGGGCTGTGTTGTGCTATCCTCAGACTGAAAGAGGTCCATTTTAGCTTGCATTCAGGTTGTTTTTTTAAGTCCTTTTATGATTATTTTTATTGTAGTAGTTTTTATTATCCCCACGGGGAAATTGTTCTCTGCATTTCACCCATCCTTTCAGGAGCAGTGGGCAGCACATGGGGCGCCAGGGGACATAACTCCATGATCTTTTGCGATACTTCTGCAACTTGAAGTCGTATTTATGTTTCTGAGATTGCAAATGCCTGTGTAATTTTCTGGACGTGAAATGTTACCTGTATGATTCTAAAGAAATAGAAAGTTAAACCCATACTGAGCAACATTCTCCACTGGAAGCTTTATGCAGTACTGTGGAATATTACAGCTAAAGGATCAGCATTTCCATGGCAACAAGCAAAGATTGCCATCCTCCTAGACAAATAAGGGTCGGTTTTCTGCAGATTCAAGCCCACTCAGAGTAAGGAAGCATGTTTCTATATTTTTTTAGTGCAATAGAAACATTCAAAATGAAAACCAAAAGAAAAAAAAAGAAAATTGACAACATATTTTTGTATTTGGCTAAAATGTTACATGAGAGATTAAAAAAAATTATAAAATTAAGTCACATTTTTATAAAGCATGCTTCCACTTCAAGACACTCAAATCCCATCAAGGGAGCACTTAGCCATTCATTCACACGTTCATACACCAGAATCCATACACACACAATGAGGACGAGGAGAGTTAAGTGTCTTGTCCAAGGACACAACAACAGCTTTCGTCTGGAGAAGCTGTAATTGCACCTCCACGTTAGTTTACATCAGTGACAGTCACATAAACCTCTACTGTACTGTCAGTAAATGAAATACAAAACCCTGTATTGTGCTCCCTTGCATTAAATCGCTTCTTGCACGCGACTATCTCCGCATGTGTCGTCCATTTTTACGATCAGTGTTGAAATGAGACGACATCGTGCTCCAACACACTAGCCTCCCGTGACACTTCGACTGCTCCTCATTGACACATATGCGATCCTCTACTCCTCTTCTATCCTTGGGGCTGTATCGATCGCGTCCAGGTATAGTCCTTCTCACATGAATAATCAAACTCGCGCCGCGCTACCAACAGCCCCTTCCTAATCAATAGCTATTTCAACACCGGCATGCCGAGGCAACAATTCATAATAAATAGAAATCCAGTGCCATATATACATCTGACCTCTTATGTTATGACAATGGCCATCTGAGCACCATCATAACAATAGGAACAATCGATTCGAGTCCCCAAGTTCACACGGAGGTGAGGCTAGCTATGCCAATTAGCCCAGTTAAGGTCGCATCCACACTTTTATTGTGCCTTTATCGTCATTGGACTGTATATTATATCAATAGGAGAAAACGCTGAAAACATTGCACAACCTTGGTTCGTCCTGAATGCCTCCACCCTCTTTGTCCAACTTTGAATGGTCACAGCAAGGTTACGAGCGAAGTTGGGTGTGCGTGACAATGCAGAGTTTGTGGCATATATTTTTATTTTATTTCAGGGGTTTTCTGCAGGAGTCATCTGTCAACTATCCGCACAGTGTGAGTTTTTTGTGTTGCTTGCCCCATGTCCCACATTACACTGCTTTACAGAAGTTTCCAGCAGTTTCATCATCGCGGTTCCACTTGCTTAAAGAAATGTCATGAATGTAACAAGCAACGCTGTGCAAAGAAATTTAGATGCCCAAAACTTCAATTTAACCAAGTGGAAGCCCATGCACAATACAAGTACAATACAGTGACATGTTTTTACATCATATCAAATCTCCATAGCAACAATAATAGGCAAATAATGTAGCCTACTAGATAACTTGTCTTGTTTTCATTGAAAACCATTTCTGAATGCAAAAGTGAAAGTTGTATGGACTATGTTTGAGTTGTAAAGTAAGGGGAGCTGTACAGTGGCTGAAAATAAAGAAAAGAGAATAATATGGTTGGATAAATTGTATACAGTTGTAAAAGTGTTACATTCAGTACTCCCTGGGGGTGTGATTCTAACTGTAGGCACTGCTCTTTCTAAAGCTCAGTTGCTCAAGTTAGATTTAATCAACATTTTTAAATCAAAATTTGACCAGAATGATCTGACTTAGCTGGAACTACCACAGGTGAGCTTATTTTTGGTGTTAAGCAAGTCCTTCACACATTACAGTCATATGCATTAGCTAGTTGGCCATTCTCACCTTTTTTTTTTTTTTTTTGAAAATCAAACTCCTAAGTAGGAAGCATGACTGATCACAGACTAATGAAAAGGTGTTTGATTTTATTTTTTATTTTTTCTTGAGTTTTAATACCACATTTTCACCAGATGGTTTTTGGTAATTGCAGAAATTTTGGGTATCCCTGTTATAACCATCTAAACCCAACAGAGAAGAACACAACAGAACAGACTGGTCTGATTAAAAGAACCGCTGTCTGTGTGATCTATTGTATTCTATAATGCACTCCAGCCACTTGAAGAAAATCTATATTCAATACAACCGTATGGGAAGGACGTGCACTGTACATTCCCTCTCAGTACAGCTTGTATACCACACACAAGTATTACTACGAAAAGAAAGGAAGGAACTAATATTTGTGAATTAAGAAAAGGCACAAGGATCTTGAAATACATCAGTTATCCCCCAATGTGCATGCCCTTATTTGCTCACTCAAGGGAACATATTTAATTTGCATTGAAGTAAAAGTATTTGTGCTTTTTGTGCTAATAGGCTCTGTGCACGCCAGCGCTCAGCAACCTCACAGTTAGCATCAGTACTTCCTGCCCAATTGTATCTCTTTGAGTGCTAAAATGAAGAAATATTTAAAGTTAAGACGTGAAAAAGTGCACAAATAAAATGAATATGTCAACAGAGGACACTGTTTAATTTTGAGGCATAATAAATATATAACAACACCACAAATTTAAGTATTCTACATATAAAAACAACTGGGTAGTCTTTATTTTAATTAATTTGAATAGATTAATAATAGAGCGCAGAGTCTATTGAGGTAAACTACATTTGGACACATGTATGGGTGACCTACTTGTAACTTTGCAAGGCTTATTTTTATAAACTGGAAATGCAGGAGCCGTACAGCTGATGTGGCCCACAGACCGCAATCACAACATGCTATATTTTATCTCTATTGCACCTGTGATTTTCTGCTAAATTAAATATGCAGTTGGCTGTGACTCACTGTGAAATACTTTGTCTCAAGTGATTATATATGTTAGCCGTATAGTCAGTGTGAAGGATAAGGCAGCTCCCACAAATCAATCAGTGAAGTCATTGCTGCTCTGACCCCTCTGCTTATATTTTAATATATTCTATAGGCACTTCAGTTCAACATCTCACACCATTGCCGCAGCATTGAAATGCAGAGTAGTTTAGAAGTTCATGATTAGCATCAGAACTTTCTTCAACAGTCATCAAGAGTCCAAATATGGTTTAAGGGAA